>CAUYRB010059483.1:0-62714 GCA_963574695.1 Propithecus perrieri | reverse complement strand
AAATATCAAAAAATTAAAATCTTTCACATGTAGAAAAATGTGAGCCAATTAAAAATTTTGATATAACGCCTCTTGTATACTACTGGATAGAGCTGGAATGCATTCTACTAAGTGAGGTATCCCAAGAATGGAAAGACAAGCTCCACATGTACTCACCATCAAATTGGTATTAACTGATCAACAACACATAAATGCACATATAGGAATAACATTTACTGGATGTTGGGCAGGGGGGGAGGGGGGGAGGGGACTGGTACGGGGAGGGGACTGGTACATGCAGACACAAAGAGTGCAATGCGCACCATCCGAGGGACAGACGCACTTGAAACTCGGACTTGGGTGGGGAAGCAAGGACAACATACGTAACCTAAACATCTGTACCGCCATAATATCCTGAAATAAAAAAAAAGAATATTAAGCAAAATAAAATTTAGAAAGGACAAAGGGTCAGAGAGAATACAGCATACATGGAAAACAAAGTAAATCCAAAAGATACAAAAATGATGTGTATGGAAAGAAGAGGGGTAACCACTTTAAAAAATTTTAAAAATCAAAGATAAAATTCAAGAAAAAATTCTAATAAGAGAATACTGAAACCTAGTCACATGTAAAAGAAAAAAATTGTTGCAGATTGATTTGAGTTATATTCTATTAAAATACAGGAAGGATTTCAAAAATAAAGGTAGAAATTCACCACTTAAGGAAGAAAAACCAACATCTATGCTTTCTCTAGAAGCACTGTCTTCAAATTCCTCAAGATATGTTGAGTGTGTTCTAAAAAGCTGCTGTCCAAGAATAAGCAAAATTACATTTTTTTCAAATATTGCAAAAACTCAGGGAAAGATTTTCTAGGAGCCCTTTAAAAAAAATAAATAAATAAATAATTCTAGGATATACATTCCAAACAAATAGTATGAATAGAAAAGTCATTGTAAAGAACTGACACTAAATCATTTAAATATACAAAAATGACAAACTGACATATTTATGCATACAAAACTGGTTTATAATACAAGTCATAAACCATGGCAATACTTAAGTATTTACATGAGTACCACAAGTCTCAAGATGAAAGGTTTCTGTATTTCACAACATAGAAAGTATTGTATGTGTATTGGTCTCTTCTTTTTGCATAATAGAAGATAAATATCCTTTCCATAAGTTGATAAACCCAATAATAGAAGTATATAATTTAAATATATAAAGTTAACCAATAGACACCTTTTAGAAACATAATAACATCACTCAAATTAGGAGGACTGTAAGTAAAGCAGTGGAGGAGATAAGAAATAGAAGAGCTCTATTTTCTCTTCCTTTATGGCAGTAAATTATAAATTAAAATCCTATAAAGTTATTGAGTTTCTAAGTATTCCAAATTACTAAAGTAACATTGATAATTGTATGTCCTATAAATTTTGAAATATAAACCATACAGGAACTAAGCACAGTTTATAATCATATCAAATTACTACATGGAGAACTTCTACAAACACACATACAAAAATAAACCATATGGCTAAAGTTGTAATAACAAAGGTTTTCAAGACACAAGCTATTACATAAAATATGATGGAAGAATTAAGAATTTATATTTTATATCAATAAAGAGATATGATAATCTCCCCAATCAAAACTCATTTTCCTAAATGAGTCAATCAACAAAACCCAAGCACAAGTGCTGTTCAAGAATTATCAAATATCTAAACCAAACTGATTAAGAAACAGTGAAACTCAACAGTGAGTTGAAACATGCCAGGTACAAGGAAGGAAGGAAGGAAGGAAGGAATTCCCAAATCAATAACAGACAAACATGATTTTAGGATTAAAATTATTGTAAAAAAAATACAGTTTCCATTTCATAAACTATATATTCCTAATGAAGGTTTGCCATGAATATGTACAGAAGAACAGCAGAACATTGCTTTTAAGAAAGCAAAACTTTAAGGAAATAGTCATTGTTCTCA
Organism: Propithecus perrieri; assembly: GCA_963574695.1. Taxonomy (NCBI): domain Eukaryota; kingdom Metazoa; phylum Chordata; class Mammalia; order Primates; family Indriidae; genus Propithecus; species Propithecus perrieri. Next base: position 60,750 of record CAUYRB010059483.1, on the reverse strand, counting down.
TCAAAGGGGAAATATTTTTCACTCATTATTTTTAGTTCTGCATGACATATATCTTGGACTTGTAGTATGTTAAAATTTTATTAAATGATTTATAAAGCCTTTTACTCTCTCTTAGCACTATCTAGAGTAAATTTTTATTTTTTTGCCAGGGTCATCGAGTCAACTTTAAGAATTAAATTAATCAAAAATTGTTGCTCTAGATGTGACCTAGCTCCTCCATTTCTGAAGCAATAAGCAAGGATAAATCAAAAATACATCTGTTTCATATATCCAAAGTATTATCTCTGTAACAATTGAGAACCCTCACAAATCGACAACGAATGATTAAAAACTTCTTAGAAATTGGATCACATATATGACTTAGTGATGTACAAGAAAAAGTGAAACGACTTTCATTCAAGTGAAAAGTTGATTAAAAACTTTCATAATCGTACTAGAAACGGTTAGAAAACAAAGAGAAATTCACATATTGTAAGTGTGATTGAAAATTAGTATGAAGTTTTACCATTGGAGCATAATTTGTTGATTGTTTTGCATACCTTTGCCAAGAAATCCACTTCAGTTTTTCTCCACAAATGTATACGCACAAAGATGGATGATATACAGTGTTTTTGCAAGATAGACTGTGCAACTACCTAATGATAATAATATTAAATGATGATGTAACACTGAAGCATGCTATTAATATTGTGTGTCTAATAAAAAGAATGAATCATATCTAAATATGCAGAAATGAAAGAATCTCCAAGATATAAGCAAAAGAATGTTTCAAAAGAGCTGTATAGTAGTCTCTCACTTCTATGTAAGCATTGCATGCTTATGAAACAAACGTGAGTTTTTGTCGCTGGTGAAGCAAATGGGGATGTTGGGTGGGAAGGAGAGTAACTTTCACCATTTTCACTGTAAATACTACTTGTCAATATATACATGGGGAAAAATATATAAATATATGTATTTCAACTAATTCTGTTATAACAAAGTAAAACACAGTAAGTACTTGGGAAGGAACTATAAAGTATTTTAGGTTATTTTGTTTGTAATAATGTTTAAATATGTGCTTGTATACTTATAATAAATTGTTGACATATTACCGTAGTATTGATGAAGGTTATATTTTTGTTAAACCATTACATAGAATTCACCCTTAGAATCATAAAATGTTCATTATATTGTAAAATGATTTAAAGTAGATTAATTTGACAAGTTTTGATTATATTCTTTATGCTAGCAGATTATAATCAGCTTTCTGAGACATTTCATATTAATTTTAAATGTAAAAATGCTGCTCACATCCGTTTCCTACTTTTTATATGTTTTTAAATTGAATGAAATTGTATAATGTAATATTGATTTTTGTACATTTTGAAAAACAGAAAAAAATTAAATCGTAATTTATTTTTTGATATTTTCCAATGCAACAAAATGATACATTATTAAAAATAATAAAGAGTAACATTTCCTTACCAAAAAATCAGCTTTCTGGCCATCTAATTTTTTTCTCCACAACTTCATGTTTTTATAAAAAGAATAAAAATGTCTGACCACTCAAAGTAATCCCAGTGGGGAACAGCTTTTACTTTGTGTCTGACAGTAAATACTGGGTGTTCAGACTTAATTGTTAACAGCAGAAATGGTTATGACAGGAGACATAAGGATGACAATTTGACAAAGAGATCCGAGATGAAAAATGTTGAAAGTAGTCACAGAGCTTATTGCAAAGTGTACTGAAAAATGTTCATAATGATGGCTAGAACATTAAATACACTGTTAAATTAATCTCTATTGTTCTGCTTAGGATTTACATTAAGCATAAAACATGAAATATATGTTTAGCATGATGATTATTTTTAAAAGTTTTGAGTGTATATAGATGTAGATATTATTTGTCTATGGTATTTACTTATATGGAATTCTTCCTAACTGGCTAATATAAAAAGGATACTACTGAAAATAGAGTTATTGAACCCCAAAGATGTAGCTTAATTCCCAACACCCAAGGAGAAAAGTGCATTAAAAGACTTAAAATTTAAATATTCGAAGCAAAAGAAACTGAAACACTAAAATAATTTAAAGAAAAAACTGCTCAATTTAAAAGAAATATTAGGAGAGAATTGTAAGACTACCTCAAGACTTATATTTTGTGATATGACAACTACAATCACACCATATCTCAGTATCTGTCCCCCCAAATGGCTATATTACTCAATGTTGTTCTGTCTATGCACCAAGGTTTTGTGAGTTTTTACCTTTATCGTTTTCTACTTCACTTCCCTTTTATGTGTGAATTTCCTTTGTGCATTTTTATATGTATTGTCTTTTGGAATTTGTATATTTGTATAAATTATAATAGAAGGGATCTGGCTTATCTGGCAAAATGAGAAATTTTTTGTTACTTTAAAAATACGGGGAAAGGGCATGTGTGTTATAGAGCAAATAAGTAGAATTATCCACAAAACTAGCTGGTTTTCTAACGAGGTGGATAATTTCATCACATAGACCTTTTTCAGTTGTGAATGTCTAGTCATCTGCATGGGATATTGTAAAGCGTCCTTCTATTTAGAATTGGAAGTTAGGTAAGGGCCTAAGACCTTGCTCTATTCCCGAAATTATATTTTCCTATAAAATATTCAGAGAGATGTTACAAGAGAATGTAAATTTGAATGAGACTGAGGCTCAATATAAGCAAGAACATACTAGAAATGAATGATGCACAACTCTCCGAGACTCTGTGAGCGTATGTTCAAAGACAGGGAGTTGGACTACCCAGCAGTAACCAAACTAATGCTATGCTAGTAACTAATACAAATTCTGTACAAATAGCTAAATTTTATGGAGCACTTTGCATCAGTCATTGTTCTAAACATATAAGTTTTATTAATTTTAAACCTCCCAACATCCCAAAAATGACTATTCTTATACTCGATTTTACAGACAAGGGGAATTAATTACAGAGAGGCTAATCTGTGGCAAGGCTGGAATTCAAACCCATAATGCTGGGCTCCTTAGTCCACTGTTAACCACTGCTCTCACTCCCACCCCTCCTCTGCTGCTCCCTGGAATGGACCCCTTTTTACCAACTGAAGCTTTTCTTAAAAAATGAATAGCTTGTAACTGCCATGCCCTCTCCATATTTAAGACTGTTTATTTTAAACTTTAAAAATACCATATTTTATGGTCCATTTGGACATTTCAAATCTAAGTTTTTATTTCTGGATTTAAAATATTTTAAATATAATAGTATATCCTGAAATGAATGTGGTCAAAAATTGCTTTAATACAATATATTTTTAAAATTCCATATTTAGAATTATCTAAGTAAAAGTTTAAAAAAACTTTCCAATTATCAAAGTTCTTCAGAATACTTTGAGATGTTTTTCAATGTAATTCATCTGTGTCTCTCATAAAATGAATTCTTACAGAAATTTCAACAGTATTATATACTTTCTAATTTTTCTATAATGTTGGAAAATATACATCCCTTTCATCCCTTTCAATGCAGTAATATATTTATAACTAAAGACTAACTAATATTAGATAAGAAATCTGGACATGTTATTTGTTGTAACTGTAGCAAAGTGAATATAGTTTTAAAATGAGTTGTTCTTTGGAAATAAATACTTTTTGAAATATATTCATTAGCTCACCATTAGCTTACTGCCATTTATTTTAATCATGTACATCACATAAAAGATTTCTTTAAAATAATTGAAAATAAAATATTGGATTTAAATGAATATGCATACCAATTACCGGCAATAATGAGATTGTCACCTGCATGGATGGGCATAAAATCTATATACGAGAATCATTCCATTCCATTTTTATATTCTAGGGTTTTTTTCTTTGATTTTCATTTCATTGATTACCGGTGAAGTTAATAACATTTTCTTATGTCTATTGACAATATATGTTCTCTTTTTTTGAAAATCCTGTTTATGCATTTTGCCTCTTTATCTATTATGGATTTTTGCATGTCTATTTGTAGATTGTGGCTTGTCATTTTATTTTGTTAAATTTCATTATCATTTTTTAACAGGACTCTGGTAAGCAAAAGCTTTTACTCTTAATGTGGCAAATCTACCAATGAAATATCTATCATTTTGTAAAGAGAGAGAAAAGATTGACATTGTCAAGTCTTGGAAAATATGCGATAAATTTATGTCCAACATAGCCATTTAGAAAACCATATAACAAAATATTAAAAATGTTGACCCTTACATATCCTAAAACCTAAATTTCCAAGAAGATATTAAAAATATTCTTATACATAAGTTCTAGGAAATATATACAAGAATGTGTACAGAAGCTCTGTTCATAATTATAACGTCATATATTCACTGAAGAAAATATATTACTGCTATGAAAATGAATCAAAAGTAGCTACACATAAAACAGGGATAAATGTTAGCAACGTATTGTTGAGTGAAAATCACAAGCACAATATCCTATATAGGTATTAAAGTAAAGATAACCACAGATAGTTCCTGATTTATGATGATTTGATTTAGGATTTTTCAACTTTCCAATGTCATGACATCATCACAATTTCAACATAATGTATCATATTCAATAAATTACACAAGATGTTCAACATATTACTACAAAATAGTCTTCGTGTTAGATGATTTTGCCCACCAACAGGCTAATATATTAATAAGTGTTTCCGGCACTTATTTTAAGGTACAAAGACATACAAAGGAGCACAGAAAGAATTTACAATCGCAAGTTTTCTGAAGTAAATGCTGTGATAAAAGGGAGGTCAGGGGACCACAGTCAGGAAGAGGAAACCTGTTTGAAGTTTAGTGACGCTGATGGAACATTATGTCTGTCTTGTTCAGAATATAATAATGTAATATATAATATATAACTATTATATTAATAAGATATGAGTAAGCGTAAGAAGATATAAGGGCCACGTGAACTAATGATAACAATGAATCATAAGCCATGGATTATATTAATGATTAATCTAATTTAATTTTGTGCATTTGAGATCCATAAAAATAAGTATAAGAGGATATTAATACATTTATATAAGTTGCTTTATTTATCTATTTGAATTATATACAGAAAATATTGCACTTAACACATAACTCATGGACCAATGTATTAGATACATACTTCAAAATTTAAACCAAAATTTGTATATAATTGCTAGACTATTAGAAAATTTGAAGAAAATCTCTTATATACCCAACAATGATACAGAAAAAGGATGCTTTCTATATAATTTCGTTATAATTGAAAGAAAACTTTCCCTATAGTCCAAGCACAAATAATATTGTCTTAAATATCTGAATGAATCAGAAACTATAAAAGATAATTCCTAATTGATTTTAGCAATATTAATCTCCCTAAATTTTAAGAGAGTATTCCTCAATCCAGCTAAATGCATGAAAATTTCCTAAGTCTACATTTGTGATATCCCTCCTACACACAAATTCTCAGCCAATTCCTAAATCTAGAAACATCAATTTGGTTTAGCACTGATATTTCATTTTTGGATCAGAGAAATACTTCCTCTCTCTTTTACCCTAGTTATCCTTTTAGATGATGATAACTAATAGACATGACAAGGAAGCTTGCAATTTGCTCCAATTTTCAGCCCTTATTAGGATAATTTCCCATAGTAAGGTTGACTGTAAATCATTATTTGTAACTTCAGAAAAACATAGACAATGTAAAAATGTCAATCAAGAAAAATTTCGTACTGACATTGTTTGATGAAAAATAATAAACTACAGTGAGACAAACCAGACCTTGCTAAATAGACCATATGATTTAAGCAGTTGCGAGTGTGTGGTTTTTCAAATAGATCACATTCTTTGTGTGTTTTCTGGGTTCTCATTCATTTCAGCTATGTAACTTTTCTTAGAAGGATGACAATTACAACAAAAATATATTACCAAGTTTCAATGGAAATAATCTCGTGGTTATAATCTTTTCTAACGATGCTTGAGAAGCGTACCTGACAAAAGGCCATTGAAGTCACACCCGTCTTTCCAGGTTAAGGGAGTGCTTCAGGAGAAGGAAGAACGTACTCATCCCTGTCAATATCATGGTTTTGTGTTAGTTTTCTAGTCCGATATGGCCTGAGAATTTCCATAATCACATCGAAGAGCCTTGACTCCAGAGTGGCTTCTCTTAAAGGAAAATAACCATTCTTTGCACAGATATTCAGTGCTCTGCTTAATAATCCTGTAGGTTTGGAAAGGCTATTTATGTTTCACACTATCACACTGTTCCAATCGCTTTTGTCTTTATAAAACTACAAAGTTCAGAAGTTGAGAAGACATTTAAAGGGAAAAATGCCTGACAATCAAGCTTTTCTCAATGAAAATATCAGAGGATTATATGTGTTTATATGACATATAAAACTTTGTTTCTCATAGGTAAGTAATATGTAAAGAAAAAAAGGCTCCTCTGATTATTCAATGTTGTCATTATTCTATTGCCATAAAAGGTCCTGTTTCTACTTCCTTTAAATTAATATTTCAGTAAAATCATTTCAGATTTAGAAATGTTCTTTCAATTTTTTAAATTAACAAAGAAAAAAAAAGCAAGGAGAAGAAAGAAAACCTCTGCTGTGGCTTATGGGCTCTCAATGCTTTATATAATCACACAGCAACTCTGCAGAAAAATCACAATCCATTATTCAGAGAAGGGAAAGCATGTTACATTTTTAAACATTAGACCTAATAAAAATATTTGTTGAGTAATAGAATAAGCATGAGGATAAATTTTTATCACGAATTCTCATGTATCTTGGAAAGATATACACCTGGAAGGTTTTATTCTTGAATAAAAGTATTTAGTTTGCGAGGTGAACGCGGGAGGAAAGCAGACACATTGAGAACGAGGAATGTGATAAGCATTCAATTGGACTTGCAGAGACAGAAGGAGAAATCAGCGCAGGGAAGGACAAAACGCATCTTAGAGCAATTATCTGCAAAATGGCAGCAGCTGTTCAAGTTTTTGGATGATTGGGATTCTGTGAAGTCCAGATAGAAGCATATGGTATAGTTCATCACAAAACGATTTACAGCTATTATTGTTCTTGTTATATCTTTATGTTATTCTCAGTAAAAGTTAATAGGCACATGGATTTTTCTTTGGTATATCATGAATGTGTGATGAGTCTAGGGTCCATGACATTTAGCTGTGTCAGAGACAGGTCATTCCATAATAGATCTAGGCAAAAATAAATTTTATCCATATGTAATAAAAATAAGTCTGTAATTTACATTAAAATTTTTATATTTATCTGCTAAACCTCTCTATTTTGCAGAGGATAAAAGTTTATTGCAGTTACCTTTTTGATCATTCATATAAAATTCAGTTAATAAAAAGAGAAATCACTAAGCTTTTTAAAAGCTATGCAGCATCTTTTTTCTAATAGACACTCTGCATTCAAGATAAAATAAAAAGTGTCCATTAGCACCTCCCACTTATTTGTGTGGGCCCATGATAATTTTAACACTGCAAAAGGAAGTGTTAATGGAGACATTTCAAAACACTAGTTTCAAAGGGTGGAGGTGATTTTATTTAAAAATAATCAGAACAAACATCCTTTTCTAGTTTGTGAAAAAGGAAAATATATATAACATAAAATTATCATTTATTTGTAGAAGGACTTTTTTTAACTTACAGTGTAAATTTTCAAAGTGAATTTAAATTAAATTGCTATGTGTAATCGCTATTCATATTAGATAATATAGTTGGATATTAATAAGAATTTCTACATAATTTATAGTATTTTAGACTCCACTAATTGTCTAATCAATTAAAAGCACTTAAAGTAACATGTTATAATTTAGATGAAGGTTATTAAAACTATTTTTATGCCTATGATGTACATCATTTTTATTTATTTGTTTTTCTAAATAGATTTCAGTTAAAAATTAGGTCAATTCCTTTGGAGTGAAACTGAAATTTTGAAGTGTTTTGAATAGAAATGTGGAATGATACACTGTGTCTGGAAATTTTCTTCATTGGACAATTTTCAGATGAGGAAATCCAAATTCTTCCTTAAATGAGGAAAAATAAATAATGATTTTATAGCTAATATATTATGAAGATGAATAATATGCAAAATGACAAACGTATATGGCATGTGTGTGGTTTGTAAAGATTTAATTCTTGGACTGAGGTGGAGTTATGTAGGTTGTATGGCAATAATTTGTTGGTAAAAAATATTCTAATGATTTGCTCCTCATTCAAAAGACTCACATTATCTAATACTTCAAAACTAATTTCTAAAATTGTCAAAGCTGTTAAATTTCAAAACAAGACAGTAACATTAGGTATGCTAAAACGAGCATAGGATTTTGCAGAAAAAGACCCTGCACAGTTGAAATCAGAGTTCAATGTTTTAAAAGCTGACTGATTTTAGTGACTTTATTAATCAATTGCTGTATTTCAGATTTCTTGGATACAAAATGAGGAAAGTAATAATGTCCACCCCATTTCTTGCTAAAAGGAAAAAAGAAAATAATTTATTGAAAAGTTTTTTTTAAAAAACTGTAAAGCACCTTTATTATAACTGCTTGCAATCCAGAATCACATAAGTAATTAAACCTCAATAAACTGAGTAACAGATGTTCAGCTAATGGACAATTAAATCTATAGCTATTTTACCTAAAGTGAAAGATGTTGATACGATGTGGAGTTTTATAAAGCCATACAATCTTCTTATGCATACTTACATGTAGCATTTATTGAATAGGTAGGACCTTCAGATATGCTAAGAACTGTAGAATTGAATATATATTATACGATATAACTGGATAAATTCTTTTACTTTTTCTCTCTCTCTCATTCTTTCTCTCTCTCTCTCTCTCTCTTTCTTTCTCTCTTTCTCTCTTTTTCTACTTTAATTTCACTGGAGGCATAAAAACACTCTCAAAATTGCCTGGGTCAAATTTGTGAGAGGCTGAACCCAGAGGGGCCATCTGGCTACACTTCCTGTCCAGCCCCTGTGCCACTTGTACGAGGCTGTGGCCAGGATAAACAGCACGCTTATGGCTTCTAGGTGTGATGCTTGAGTTCTTTTGCTTCTGCATTTTGACGTGTCACAGAGGTTGTTCCAGTGATTTTCATGTGTAAGAAATTACTACAGGAAAGACATTTATTTCCTCTGTGAAACTTTAGAATTGCTCACAGCTAAATTACTCCCAATGAGATACATACCCAATCAATGAGTGACTATCTGATAAACAATGTTTAAACACCTTACTTGACATAGTCAAAGAGAATTTGAAATCAACCAAATTTGATTAAAAAAAAAACAATTTTAACATCTTTTCTAAGTTTAAATTTGACCAAAGAAAATGCTGATTTGTATTTTATTAATAAATCTGTTGTTCGTTAATATGTAGATGCTATCATTTACTTCAACATAGAAAGTGTTTCACTAAAATATTTTAATATTAAATATGTTTCATTTAAATATTTTTAAAGTTATAATATCATATATATAAACACAGTATTTTATGAAAATAAAATAACCTAATGTATATGCAAAATAATAATTTGTGAAATATAATGTTATCAGTTGTAATATTTCTGTGGAATAATTATTTCCTCAATGCTAAGAACTCTAGCATTGTAGGAGCCTATGGGGCTAAAATATGTCTCTGTTTCCTACACTAATCCTCAAATTTGGGATTTTACACTATTCCTTATGGACTCAGAGCAGATACAATAAGTAACAGTATCCATGAAAATTGAACAAAGTAAACAGAACTTCTGCTAAAGGAAGTACACCAGGACCCCGCTATTTCCTTTTTACTCAGTATTGTCAGTATGAAGGAAACAAGAGTCACGTCAAGTTCATAGATGGCCTTTTAACACACAGTCAACTCCTTCTACCAACGCAACGGACTGTGAAACTCTCCTAAAAGCAAACACACAAGATTAGTTATTCTATCTACTTAGAAAAGAATGAGAAAGGAAACAACTAAACGGGTTTGTCTTTTGCACCTTCCATCTTTCCTGCAGAGTTAGTTCTTCCTGGTAACCATTAGATTCAAGGGACAAACCCATAGTCAACCAAAGGAGAAAATCACTGGAGTATCCAGGAAATTCCTATCCCACAGAGAACAATATTCAAATATACATTTGAAATGCACCAGGTAAAGGGGCAGTTTGTTTCTTGAGAAATTTCTTACTAATTTTTTCCTCAGGAAGTGGTGAAATGATCAGAATAAGACATTAATCAGGGCCATTCTAACATACAGCCATGACTCAAAGGTATTTTGGAATCAGGTCCAGACAATAAAGTGAATAGAACAAACAGTAAAGTGAGTAATACAAATTTTTTGTTTTCCCAGTACATATAAAAGGTATGTTTACATTATATTGTATTCTAGTAAATGAACAATAGCATTATATCTATTAAAAATGTACATATATTTATTAAAAGATGCTTTTTGTTAAAAAAATGCTAACAATCATCTGGGCCTTCTGTGAGCTGCAATCTTGTTGCTGCTGAAGGGTCTGGCCTCAATGCTGATGGCTGATGAACGATCAGGGTGTTGCTGCTGAGGTTGGTGGGAGTGGCTGTGGCAATTTCTTAAAATAAGACAGCAATGAAGTTTGCCCTGTTAATTGACTCTTCCTTCCATGGAATAGTTCTCTGAAGCAAGCAACGCTGTTCGATGCCATTTTACAAACTGTAGAACTTTCAAAATTGAAGTCAATCTTCTCAAACCCAACTGCTGCTTTATCAACTAAGTTTATGTGATATTCTAAATCCTTTGTTGTCATTTCAAGAATTTTGACAGCATCTTCACCAGGACTAGATTCCATCTCAAGACACCACTTTCTATGCTCGTCCATGAGAAGCAACTCCTCCTTCACTCAAACTTTATTATAAGAATGCAGAGGCTCAGTCATGTCTTCAGACTCCCCTTCTAGTTCTAGTTCTCTTGCTATTTCCACCTCCTTTGCAGTTACTTCTTCCACCAAAGTCTTGAATCCCTCAAAGTCATCCATGATGATTGGAATCAACTTCTTCCAAACCCATCAATATTGATATTTTGACCTTTCCCCATGAATTATGAATGTTCTTAATAGCATCTAGAATGGTTAATCCTTTCCAGAAGGTTTTTAATTTACCTTGCCCAAATCTATCAGAGGAATCACATCTATGGCAGCTATAGACTTCAAAAATGTATTTCTTAAATAATAAGAAATATAAGATGAAATTTCTCCTTGATCCATAGGCTCTAGATTGGATGTTGTGTTAGCAGGCATCAAAACAACATTAATCTCTTTGTGCATCTTCATCAGAGCTCTTGGGTGACTGGGTGCATTGTCAATGAGTAAAAATATGTAAAAATAAACATTTTTTTTTTCTGAGCAGTAGGTCTCAAGAGTAGGATTAAAAATATTCAAAAAAACATGCTATAAATAGATGCGCCATCATCCAGGCTTTGCTGTTTTATTCATAAAGCACAGGCAGAGTAAATTTAGCATAATTGTTAAGGGCACTTGGATTTTTGGTAGGGTAAATGAACATTGACTTCAGCTTCAAGTCTCCAGATGCATTGGCTCTTAACAAGAGAGTCAGCCTGTCCTTTGAAGCTTTGAAGTCAGGCGCTGACTTTTCCTCTCTAGCTATCAAAGTCCTAGGTGGGATCTTCTTCCAAAAGAAGGCTTTATTCCACATTGAAAATCTGTTGTTTAGTATAGCGACCTCTATCTGTTATCTTAGCTAGATCTTCTGGATAACTTACAGTTTTATGAGCACTTGCCGCTTCACACTATAGATACAGTTTCTTTTTTTAAACCTCATGAACCAACTTCAGCTAGCTTCAAACTTTTCTTAAGTTTTCTTACGTCTCTCATAGAACTGAAGAGCAGTAAGGCCTTGCCCTGGGTAGGTTTTGGCTTAAGGGAATGTTGTGACTGGTTTGACCTTCTGTCCAAACCACTCAAACTTTTTCATGTCAGCAATGAGACTGTTTCTCTTTCTTATCATTGCTGTCTTCACTGGAGTAGCATTTTTAACTTCTTTTAAGAACTTCTCCTTCGTATTCACAAATTGGCTAGCTGTTTGGCACAAGAGGCCTAGCTTTCGGCTTATCTCAATTTATGGCATGCCTTCCTCACAAGCTTAATCATTTCTAGCCTTGGATTTAAAGTGAAAGGCAAGAGACTTCCTTTCACTTGAACACTTAGAGGCCTTTGTAGTGCTATTAATTAGCCTAATTTCATCACTGTTGTGTCTCAGGGAATAGGGAGGCCCAAGGAGAAGGAAAGAGACGTGTGATCACCAGATAGGCGGAGCAGTCGGAACACACACATTTATCAGTTAAGTTCGCCATTTTATATGGGTGTGGTTCATGGCACCCCCAAACAATTAAAATAATAGCATCAAAGATCACTGGCCACAGATCACTATACACAGATGTAATAATTAAAAAATTTTAAATATTGTAGAAATTACTGAAGTGTGACAGAGAGACAAAAATTGAGCTCATGTTATTGGAAAAAAATGGTGCTGATAGATTTGCTTGATCCAGATTAACCACCAACCTTCCATTTGTACAAAATGCAGTATCTGCGGAGCACGATGAAGCAAAGTGTGATGACGTGAGGTATGCCTGTACTATTCGAGAATTCACTTGTTGTGATTATCTTCTTGATTTTGCCAATCTTATGTTACTCATCTAAGATTCCCAGACATGATAATGTAATGTAATGAGCAAACGTAATGAGCAATCCATCTTCTAATTTTAATTAACAGACCTAGTATTTTACTGAGCACCCCATATGTAGTCACATTGCAATAGGAATTGGTTTTATTTAGTCCTACCCTAAGAAATAAGCAATTTTAGAATAACCATTTTTGTGAACTGATCTAAAACAATGGGATAAGCACAATCTTTAAGCTAATTTTGGTTTAAAATATAATCACCAAAAATTTTGGCTATACAAACTCGTTACCAGGACATACATCCAACCATTTATTAGACACACATTCACTAGTAAACAGACACAATACAGTTCATGTAACCTGTCTTGGCTTTTTGTCTTGCTAGGCAATTTACCCACATCTTGACCAAGAAGTTTGCTGAAAGAGGATGTAATCATATTCTAGGGGCAGAATTTCATTATCTTATTTTCAGACAAAAGTATATCACTCCAACTTTCTTTGTCTTAATAGTTGGACACAAGACCATTTGAGAATTAAGCTTTGGATTCAATCACTAAAGACTACAAACTACAGAGCTTACCTTGTTTAAGAAAGTATAAAGAGCGATGTTAAAATATTTTAATCAATCCACACTTCCTAAATATTGCTTATTGTATCCATAGATACCATTTTACCATCCATTATGCAAATAAATGAATCACTAATTTCACTGATGAAAATTTAAATTTTAATATTTGTATTTCTTATGTTAAATAGAAAGGCCTAAGTTATTGACTGCTAATAAAGGCCTAAGATATCAACTGCCTTTGTAGTGTGACCATTGTAGATAAAATATATCTGAACATTTCTGAAGAATGAAATTATGACCAGAACAAATAATTTTTCTTGGAATGAGGCCTTAACAATTAAAATACACATTGATATCACATCATAACACCTATTGTAACACCCATCTTAGAAATGAGAAAAAAGAGGTATAGAGATGTTTAGTAACCAGCTCACTCTCAGAAGTCTAAGTACCAGAACCATAAATCAGACTTAGAGGTTTTATTCTATTTCTGTTTTGTTTTGTTTTTTGAGACAGGACTAGAGTGCAGTGGTGTCATCATAGCTCACTGCAACCTCAAATTACTCTATTCAAGCAACATTCCTGCCTCAACCTTTCAAGTAGCTGGGACTACAGGTGCATGCCATCATGCCCAGCTAAGTTTTCTATTTTTTGTAGAGATGGAGTCTGGTTACTCAGGCTGATCTTGACCTCCTGTCCTCAAATGAACCTCCTGCCTTGGCCTCCCAAAATGCTAGGACTACAGGCATGAGCCACCATGCCCAGCCTAAACTTAGAGTGTTTTGACTAAGCTCATATGACTTCAGTTTTTCCAGTGTGTCTTGTGGCAGCATAATTTAAATAATTTAAAATTATGAAACTTTATTTTACTGAATGCATTTTCTGTATCTATTGATATGGTTTTTGTTTTTTAATTCTGTTTATGTGGTGAATCATTTTTATTTATTTGCATATGTTGAATCATCTTTGTTTCCCTAGGATGAAACCCACTTGATTATGGTGAATTATCTTTTTAATATTCAGTTGGATTCAGTTTGCTAGCATTTTGTTAAAGATGTCTGCATCTATGTTCATAAGGGATATTGGTGTATAGTTATCTTTTTGTCTTGTGTCCTTTCCTGGCTTTGATATCAGGATGATACTGGCTTCACAGAATGAGTTAGGGAGGATTTCCTCCTTCTCGAAGTTATGGAACAGTTTCAGTAGGTTAGGTATCAGTTTTCCTTTGTATGTCTGGTAGAATTCATTCGTGAATCCATATGGTCCTGGGCTTTTATTATTTTTAGGGGGGGGATTTTTTTATTATTGTTTCAATCTCTCTACTTGTTATTGGTCTGTTCAGGATTTCGATTTCTTCCTGATTCATGCTTGGGAGGTTGTGTGTTTCCACAAATTTATCTATTTCCTCTAGAGATTCTAGTTTGTGTGTGTGGAGTTTTTCATAGTAGTTTTGGATGATCTTTGTATTTCTGTGTTACCAGTTGTAACGTCTCCTTTTTCATTTCTGATTGACCTCATTTGAATCCTTTCTCTTCTATTGCTGGCTAATCTAGCTGGTGGTCTATTGATTTAGTTTATTTTCTCAAAGAATCAACTTTTTCTTTCATTGATCCTTTGTATTGTTTTATTTGTTTCCATTTCCTTTAGTTCCACTCTGATCTTTGTTGTTTCTTTTCTTCTGCTAGTCTTGGGTTAGATTTGTTCTTCTTTTTCTAGTTCCTTGAGTTGTGACATGGGGTTGTTAATTTGTGATCTGGAAGTGTGACACTAACTGACTTCAAATTACATTACAAGATGATAGTAACCCAAATAGCATGGTACTGGTATAAAAGTAGATATGTAGATCAATGGAACAGAATAGAAAACCTAGAAATAAAGCCAGATAACTACAAACAACTGATTATTGACAAACCAGACAGAAATACACACTGGGGAAAGGATACCCTATTCAATAAGTGATACTTGGAAAACTGGATAGCCACATGCAGAAGAATGAAACTGGATCCCTATCTCTCATCATATACAGAAATTAACTTAAGATCAATTAAAGACTTAAATGTAAGACCTGAAACCATAAACATTTTAGAAGAAAACATGGGAAAAACTCTTCTGGACATTGGCCTAGGCAAGGAATTTGTGAGTAAGAACTCAAAAGCAAATGCAGCAACAGCAAAAATAAACAAATGGGACTAAAACTAAAAAGATTCTGCACAGCAAAAGAAATAATCAACAGAGTTAATAGACAACTTACAGAATGGGAGAAAATATTCACAAACTATACATCCAACAAAGGACTACTGTCTAGACTCTACAAGGAAATCAAACAAATCTGTAAATAAAACTGAAATAACCCTATCAAAAACTGGGCAAAGACAGGAACAGGTTCTTTTTTTCAAAAGACTATAGACAAATAGGCCATAAAATATATGAAAAAAAAAAAAAACTCAACATCACTAATCTTCAGGGAAATGCAAATTAAAATCACAGTGAGATACCATCTAACCTCTGTCAAAATGGCCATTAATAAAAAGTCAAAAATAATGAATGTTAGCAGAGATGTGGTTAAAAGGAAAGGCTTATACACTGTTAGTGGGAATGTAAACTAGTACAACCACTGGAAACGTATGGATATTCATCAAAGAACTAAAAGTAGACCTACCATTTGATCCAGAAATCCCACTGCTGTGTATCTATCCAAAGGAAAAGAAGTCTTTTTTTATCAAAAGGACACCTTCACCTGAATGTTTATTACAGCACAATTCATAATTGCGACGATATGGAATCAACCTAAGTGCCCATCGGCTGATGAGTAGCTAAAGACAATGTGGTTTATGTATACGATGGAGTACTACTCAACCACAAAAATAATGAAATTATGTTTTTTTGTAGCAACTTGGATGGAACTGGAGACCATTATCTTATGTGAAGTGTCTCAGGAGTCAATAAACAAATACCACTTATTCTCACTTATAAGTGGGAACTAAATGAGGGGTATATATGGTCCTAAAGTGGTGTAATAGACATTGAAAACTAAGAAGGAGGACAATGGGAGGGGAGTGACCAATAAAACCTACCTATTGGGTACAATGTATAATATTCTTGTGATGGGTACACTAAAAGCCCTGACTTCAGCATTAAACAATCCATCCAGGTAATAAAAAATACTTGTACCCCCTAAATCTACTGAAATAAAAAAAATTAAAAAGAGAAAAATTAAGACAATGGAAATATTAAAAATATTACCCTCAAAATAAAATAAAATAAAACTATGAAATATTAAATATAAATATAAAAACTTCTTTTATTGGCAGTCTTCTACAGTAATATATTCTTCTTCCTTAACAATAACCTTAAAATGGGACCAATAATTAAAATCTTAGTAAACTTAGAAAATTTAGGCCATCTATCTGCCTTCTGCAATTCTCTTTTTATATTCTGGCAAGTCTTAGATGTGGCTACATTTCTTCTTTAGAATCTGATAAAATTATTATGTAATATCTGAACATTACATAAGGAAGGAAGGAAGGAAGGAAGGAAGGAAGGAAGGAAGGAAGGAAGGAAGGAAAGAAGGAAAAATTGAATCCCAAATATCTCATTCCAGAGAAGCTGGAAGCCTTTTCTAAGTTCCAGAACACCAAATGGATTCACAGAATTATTATATTCATAGTTGAATTCCAAAGCATCGAGGGGTAAGAGTGACCTATAGCAATAGCCTCTCCTAAGGAATAGATAATCCCTACATTTATAGCGCTAGACAAATTAACTAGGGAGAGGGTGAGTAAATATAGTCAAAGAGAAATAAAAGATACAGTAATTTTTGTTTTAATGCTAGAAAAATTGTATTAAATCTGGGCCAAGTGTCTGGAGTCAATTATCTGTAACATAAAAAAAAGTTTGTGAAATTTTCCTCTTAGAGGTAAAATGTGACATTATGTGCCTCATAACCTTGTCAAAAATATTCTTTTTTTTTCACCGATGCCTCTCTTAGGGAGAAATCACTTGAAATAGTTTTATTTTAGAGCAAAACTTACAAGTCGTATCTAGTAGTTGGGAAGCACACACTTTTCTGTCATAACATCAGGTCTATATTCAAGGTCTATATTAGATTATTGAGATATGGATTAGAGACCATTATGTGCCTCACTCTCCAGGGAATCCTGTTATGCTACTGTGTCTTCTGGGAGATTTCCTTAAAACTTGAGGTGAAAAGAATACACAATTTGTCCTGCCCCCCTCCTCCGTATCCTGGGAGAGGAAATGCCACAGATTCTTGCAATTTTTACTAAAGTAATTTGGTTTTGTGTATTCACTTTATCTTCAACATCTGTTTAACCTTAATCCTGCTACACATCTGTTAGTTACAGATGACAGAATGCCACCATCTGAATGGATTTATATACAGGAAATACATGGCAAAGATTTTTGCTTACATAACTGAAAAGTCCAGAGATGATAATGCTTCAGGCATCTGTGATTTAAAGTCTAAAATCTTATCATCAGGGCTAGGTTTCTCTATTATGATCTCATAACTCTATTTTCTCCCTTTTAGACTATATAGCCAAAAACCAAGCTGAAAATAATATATAAATAAGGGAAAAACTTCAAAGTATCTGTCGTTAATATGTTCAAGAAAATAAAAGAATGACACAAATACGTAAAAGTGTAGAAAATTCTTATAGAGACTAAAATCTACAAAAAAGGACATAATGGATATTCCAGGACTAAAAAAATACAATACCTGGTATTAAGAACTCAATAGATGGCTTTAAAAGCATGTTAGATACAGGAGAAGAAAAGATTTCTGAGTTTGAAGATAGTCAACACATAATGTCAGAATAAAGCACAGAGATTTATAAGAAAGATGATATAGGAAAACATGTGTGACTCATGTGGGACACAATAAAATATCTCACATATGTTTAATTAGTATACGAGAATTAAAAGAGAGAAAAATGGGAGAAAAACAATGTCTGAATTGAAAACAGGCAAAAATACCAAAACTTTCAAAAGATATAAAATTTTCAAGAAGCTCAAATAATCTCATACAGCATAAATACAGTAACAAGGAAATCAGTACCAATTTAAAATTATACCATAGAACATTTCAATCAAATTAGAAAAGCCAAAAAATAAATCATGAAACCAGCCTAGAAGAAAAATATAAATTATCCACAAAGGAGCAAAAATAAGACTTACAGCTGACTTTTCAGTAAAAATGACGAGGGTCAGAAACAGTTGAAAAACATTTATAAAACTAAAATGTGAAAAGCAAATAAAGAAAAATACTCTTTTCTAGAATTCTAAATCCGGTCAAAATGTAATTAAATATTGAGAATGAATAAACATATTTTCAGAAAAAAATCTGACTTTGTTTTGTTTTAATCAGAAGAACTTACTCTAAAAGGTACTGAAGAGAGTTTTTCAAAGAGAGGGAAAATTGTCACTGAGAGTATAACAGAAATGCAGAAATAAATTTGGGCATATTTTCCTGAGCACTAATGGGACTGACAGTGAGGATGAATCAGCCATCACTAAAATTCTGCTATCAAACCCAGAGATCGGAAGTCCCATGTAAGAACTTACCAAAACACATTCTAATACTGAGATAAACTGTATTGGATGACCTTATAAAATTCATATTATTTGTTCCTTATATTATTAGTAAAAATCAGAAATTGACCTTCACAGCATTTCTCTGAGTAAGGCAACACATTATCCTCATGCATAGGTGAAAAAGTAAGACAGAAAGCTAACGAGAGAATTGCCAGTGTTTTATACCAAGGAACTAAGATGAGAATTAAGATCTCCCTACTTCCCATCAGTACACTAATAACGGCATAGCTGATTGTTAGGTATGACCAAATTGTGTCCTCTTAGTGTATCTTTACTTATATTTTTTCAAAGTAAGTTTATGCTCATAGTCTCAATTCATTTCACACTGGTCTTGAACTATATTATATTAGATAGAGAGGCAGTTTGAAAGTTTACACTGATAGAAAGTAGAAGAATCAAGATTGAAACTCAGAAGTGCTTATTGCTTACACCAAAATCATTTTGTCCTCTCTCAAAATAGGAAACTACAAAGCAAAATGGAAATGAGCTACAAAAGTGTGTTATTTGGATTAAGTGTCTGAGATACTCTAAATTGTCTCATACATTGTGACAATGTATCTCTACACCTGCAATTTCATTATCTTCACCCTCTGATTCTAGAGTTCTGCATGAATAGCTCCAGAGAACATTAGCATTCATGTCAATACCAGAATTCCAAACATAATTTGGCAAAAGAGGATAGAACATTTTCATTCAGGAAATTGTTTTTCTTAATTGCTGTCTCATTTTGTGTGCGATATCTTCTTCTGAAGAAATCATAGACATTCCCTTACAGGAACATGCAAACGATCATGATTTATGAAGTCCCAAGTTTTTTAATTTCCTGAAGATGATAAGGTAAAAAGTGTTTTCTTGTTGTTACTAGTAGTTGTGAATATATTCATCTCATTATTCTTTTCAATGCTTTAAAAATATACTTTTATTACTAAATTAAAATGTATCAAGTATAGAAGGGAGATAATTAAATGGGACTACACCATTTAGAGATAATATGAGAGTCAAGGTGTTATTTTAAGTACTGAGGAGTTATTACAATAAATAGCATGGAAGGTATATATCTAACTGATAACACAGAATATAATAATGTAAGAATATGAACTCTGAGTTTGAATCCTTTGCAGTAAAGACTGGGAAGAAATTGTAGAACTTTGAATGCATCTTGCCAGTGATAGATGGAGAATTGCAGCAAACACACATACAGATAATTAGGTTATTTTTCACATTTCTTCTATGTGTTATTTTAATTTCTTTGCTTTCATTGTTAGTCCCTGCTAACCATGATCTCAGCCTCCTAGATTCTGATTTTATACTTTCATATTGCTCCAATTTGGTGAATCTCTATTTTTCCTGTACCAGTTTTCCCTGATCAGCATATAGACACACCAAATCCTTCACCATTCCTGCATACATCACACATGTGATATCCACCTGAAGTTTTTGTTTCCATTTTGTTAATTGCATATTGATTTGAAAACCAGACACTGCTTCGAATTATTGGATCATGCATTTTTTGTAACATAAGAAACACATTAAAAGAAAAAGTAAAAAAAACTCCTTCAATAAATATATATATACATATTTTTATTTCAAAAATTTATGAGGTGCAGGTGGTTTTTTTTTGTTACATGAATGAATTGTGTCATGCTGAAGTCAGGGCCTACAGTGTACTCATAACCAGAATAGTGTACATTGTACTTGATAGGTGGATTTTTATCCCTTACTCTCCTACCCTCACCCCTTCTTTGTTTTCAATGTCCATTACACCACTTTCTGACTGTATATACCCCTTCTTTAGCTCACAATTATAAATGAGAACATGTGGTGTTTGTTTTTCTACTCCTTGGATATTTCACATAGAATGATGATTTTCAGTTCCAAGTTGCTGCTAAAGACATGATTACATTTCTTTTTATGGCTGAGTAGTACTCTATATATACCACATTTTCTTCAGCCACTCATCAGTTGATGGGCACTTAGATTGATTCCATATCTTTGCAAATTGTGAATTATGCTGTGATAAACACTCACATGCAGGTGTCTTTTTCTCTTTTTCTGTGGATAGAGACCCAGTAGTGGGATTGCTGGATTAAATGGTAGGTCTACATTTAGTTTTCTGAACATCTCTATGCTTCTTTCCATAGTGGTTGTACAAGTTTCCATTCCAACCAGAAGTGTATAATTTTTCCCTTTTCACTGCATCCATGACAATATCTGTCATTTTTTGACTTTTTAATAATGGCAATTCTGACGGGGGTAAGGTGGTATTTCATTGCGGTTTTAACTTGCATTTCTCTGGTAATTAGTGATGTTGAACATTTTTTCATGTTTATTGCCCATTTGTCTACCTTCTTTTAAAAAGAATGTTCATGTCTTTTTCCTACTTTCTGATTTTTTTTTCTCTTGCTGATTTGTTTGAATTCTTTGTAGATTCTAGATATTAGCCCTTTGACAGCTGTATAGGTTATGAATATTTTCTCCCATCCTATAGTTAGTCTATTTGATGTGATGATTATTTCCTTCTATTTGCAGAAATTTTTTAGTTTAATTAAGTCCCATTTATTTATGTTGTTACTATATTTGATTTTGGGATCTTATTCAAATTCTTTGCCTAGGCCAATGTCTAGAAGAGTTTTTACTACATTTTCTTCTAGAATATTTATGGTTTTAGGTCTTACATTTAAGTTTTTAATTCATCTTGAGTTAATTTTTGTGTATGGTGAGAGATAGGGATTCAGTTTCATTCTTCTGCATGTGTCTGCCCAATTTTCCCAGCATCATTTATTGAATTCAATACTTTTTTCTCAGTGTATGGTTTTGCCTTCTTCGTCAAAAATTAGTTGGTCGTAACTATATTGTTTTATTCCTGGGTTCTCTATTCTGTTGCATTGGTCTGTATGTCTACTTTATACCAGTACCATATTGTATTGGCTCCTATCTCCTTGTAATATAATTTGAAGTCAGGTAATGTGATACCCCCAGATTCATTCTTTTGCTTTGTATTTCTTTGGCTATTCAGGCTCTTTTTTGGTTGCATATGAAGTTTAGGACTATTTCTTCTAGATCTGTGAAAAATTATGTTGGTATTTTGATGGAAATTGCATTAAATCTATAAATCACTTGGGGCAATACAGACATTTTAACAATGATGATGCTTCCAATCCATGAATGTGGTATGTTTTCCCATCTGTTCGTGTCATCTTTGAATTGTTTTTTTAATCAGGGTTTTGTAGTTCTCCATGTAGAGATTTATTACCTATTTGGTTATATTTATTCCTAGATATCTTATTTTCTTTGCAGCTGTTGTAAATGTTATTACATTCTTGATTTGACTCTCAGCTTGATTGTTCTTAGTAGATAAAAATGCTATTGATTTGTGTATATTGATTTTGTAACCTTAGATTTTACTGTATTTATTTATCAAGTATAGGAGTCTTTTTATTAAGTCTTTACAGTTTTCTTGATATAAGTTCATATTATTGGCAAACAGGTTTAGTTTGACCTCCTCTTTCCTGATTTGGATGCTCTTTATTTCCTTCTTTTGCCTGATTTCTCTGGGTAGGACTTCCATTACTATGTTGATTAGGAATGGTGACAGTGGGCACCCTTGTCTTGTTTCAGTTCTTGGAGGGAATGCTTTCAGCTTTTCCTCATTCAGTATGATGTTGGCTATGGGTATGTCATGTGTGGCTTTATTATTTTGAGGTATGTTTCATCTATGCTTAGTCTGTAGAGGGTTTTATCAAGAAAGAGTGCTGAATTTTACAAAATGATTTTTCTGTATTTATTGAGATGAATATATGTTCTTTGTTTTTACTTCTCTTTATGTGATGAATCATGTTTATCAATTTGCTTATGTTGAACCATCCTTGTATCCCCGGGATGAAACCACTTGATCATGGTGAATTATCTTTTTAATGTGCTTGCTGTTGAATTCAGTTTGCTAGTAGTTTTTGAGAATTTTTGCATCTATGTTCATAAGTAATATTGGTATTTAGTTTTCTCTTTTTGTAATGTCCTTTCCTAGATTTGATATCAAAGTGATATTGGCTTTGTAGAATGAGTTAGGGAGGACATTCTCCTTCTTGATGTTATGGAACAGTTTCAAGAGACTAAGAGTCGGTTCTTCTTTGTAGGTCTGACAGAATTCAGCTGTGAATCCATGTGGTCTTGGGCCTTTCTTGGGGGGGGATATTTTTTATTACTATTTCAATCTCACTCTTGTTATTAGTATGTTCAGGGTTTCTATTTCTTCCTGATTCATGCTTGGGAGGTTGTGCATTTCCAGTAATTTATCCATTTACTACTCTTGGTTTTCTACTTTGTATGCATAGAGATTTTCATACGAGTCATGGTTGATATTTTTTATTTGTGTGGTATTAGTCATAATGTCTCCTTTTTCATTTCTGACTGAGCTTTGAATCTTTTCTGTTTCTGGTTAAACTAGCTAGGGGTCTATTGATTTTGTTTATCTTTTCAAGGAACTAAGTTTTTTGTTCCATTGACCCTTTTGTTTTGGTTTCTATATCATTTAGTGCTGCTCTGTTTTTTTTTATTTCTTTTCTTCTGCTAGCTTTAGGCTTGGATTGTTCTTTTTTTTAGTTGCTTGAGGTATGACATTAGGTTGTTAATTTGTGATCTTTTTGAGTTGCATTTAAGGCTATGAACTTTCCCTTTAGTACTGTTTTCTCTATATCCCATAGATTTGGGAAGCTGTGTCATCTTGTTCCAGTTCTTGGGGGAATGCTTTCAGCTTTTCCTGACTCAGCATGATGTTGGCTGTGGGTATGTCATGTGTGTCTTTTATTATTTTGAGGTACGTTCCAGCTATGCCTAGTTTATTGAGGGTTTTTATCAAGAAGGAATGCTAAATTTTTATTGAATAATTTTTCTGCATTTATTGAGATGAATATATGTTCTTTGTTTTTAATTCTTTTTATGTGGTGAATCATGTTTATCAATTTGCTTATGACATTAGGTTGTTAATTTCATAATTGGTGTTCAATTTAAAAAAATTTTTTTATTTCCATCTTAATTTTGTCATTGATTCAAAGATCATTCAGAAGCAGGTTGTTTAATTTCCGTGACATTTTTTATATTTGAGAGTTCATTTTTGGATTGATATCTAGTTTTATTCAGCTGTGGTCTGAATGGTATAAGTTCAGTTTTCCAGAATTTGCTGACAGTTGTTTTGTGGCCTAACACACAGTCTATGTTGGAAATGCAGCATATGCTGATGAGCGGAATGTATATTCTCCACTTTGGGGTTAAATTGTTTTGTAAATGTCTGTTAAGTTTATTTGTTCTAGTGTCTCCTTTAAGTTCAGTGTTTTTTTGCCTCAATGATCTGTCCAGTTTTGTTAGTGGAGTGTTGAAGTTCCCAGCAGTTATGATGCTTTTGTTTATTTCATTGCTTACATATAGTAGAATTTGTTTTATAAATCTGGGAGCTCTTGTGTTAGGTTCATAGATATTTAGGATTTTTATGACTTCTTATTGTGCTGCTCATTTTATAATTGTATAATGACTCCGTTTGTCTTTTTTTACTGATATTGATTTGAAGTCTATTTTATCTCATATGACAATAGCCACTCCTGCTCACTTTTGATTTCCATTTGCATGGATTTTTTTTTCCATCCCTTTACCATAAGTCTATGAGTATCCTTGTGAGTTAGGTGGATTTCTTGGAGACAGCATATATTTGGGTTATGTTTTTTCATCTACTCAGCCAATCTATGACTTTTAAGCCAAGCATTAATACTGTTTATATTCAATGTTAATATTGATATATGAGATATTTTTTGGTCTACCATGTTGAATAATACCTAGATGCTTACTTGGTTTTCTGCCTTGTGTTACTGTTTTCTAAGAGATCTAAGGTTTAAATTTTGGGTGCTTTTACACTGGTGGGTATTGATTCTTCTGTTATACGTATAGAGCACTTTTAAGCATTTCCTTTAGGAAATGCTTTAGGTATAGTGGTGACAAATTGCCTTAGTGTTTACTTGTCTGGCAAAAACTTTATTTCTCCTTCATTTATGAAACTTAGTTTTGCAGTTTCAAAAATTCTTGACTGGCAGGTATCCTGTTTAAGAAGACTAAAATTGGGACCTCAATCCCTTCTGTTCTGTAAGGTCTCCGATGACAGTTCTGCTGTTAGTCTAATGGCGCTTTTTTTTAAGTAACTTATTGCTTTCATCTTGCAGCTTGTAGGATTTTCTCCTTCAATTGGACTTTGGCCAGACTACTGATTATATGCCGTAGTGATATCCTATTTGCCATGAATCTTCCAGATGTTCAATGACCATCTTGAATCTGGATATATAAATCTCCACTTGTACCAGGGAAGTTTTCTTCAATTATTCCCTCAAATAGGTTTTTCATGCTTTTTGCCTTTTTTCCATCTCCCTCGGGATACCCTTGACTTTTATATTAGCTTGTTTTGCATAGTCCTATATTTCTCGCAGTGATTATTCCTTCTTTTTAATCTTTTTTCTACATTTTGATTAACTGGGTTAATTCAAAAGCCTTGTCTTCAAGCTCTGAAATTCTTTCTTCTGCTTGGTTTACTCTATTGTTAAAACTTTCTGCTATATTTTGAAATTCCCTAAATGACTATTTATTTAATTTCTATTATATACTTTTTATGTTATCTATATATTTAGCGAATTTTTCACTCATATCCTGAATTTTTGTTTTTTGTTTCTTTTTGTTGGTTTTTAACTTTCTCATCAATCTCATTCATCTTATTTACCAGCATATTCTGAATTCCATCTTTGACATTTCAACAATTTCCCTTAGGTTGGGGTCTGTTGCTGATGAACTATTGTGATTCCTTGGTGGCATCGAACCAGCTTGTTTTTTCATATTGCCAGAGTTTTTATGGTGGTTCCTTCTCATCTGAAACCTCTTCTCTCAACTCAAGACAGATAGGTTTGTAATGAACCTGTTCTCTGTTGGCAACTCTCCTACCCAGTGAAGAGAGGGAGCGGTTTTTGAATGGAGCACTTGAGTTCTACTCTGGAAGACTGACCAGGCACAAAGATGCATTGTGAGTGTTTAACACTGCTATTCTCCTGTGTCTCACATTTCACCATTCCCCTCTGTTTGACACAGAGGGTCCTTGCACTGGATAGTGAGTGATCACCCTGCCTAGTTCTATGAGCTGCTGCAATTTTCCCCCATGGGGACTTGAGCACTGTCCCACCTACATCTGTGGGCATTTGTCAGCCCATGGTTGAGTGAGCATTCACCTCACCCAGATCCCTTGGCTTTGGTGGTTGTGTGTGGTTCCTGTCTCCACGATACATAAACAATCTCTGTCTCCCCATTCCTTCTCCAGTCTGGCATGGGCAGTTGGGAGGCAGACCAATCTGACCTCTGGGTAGACACATGTTCTGGATCTGGGGTCTCAAAATGGTGCCAGCTGCAGCACCCAGGTTTTACAAGCCAACGAGTCCCCACTGTGCCCTCTCTCCAGAGAAATACCACTGCATAGTCTCTAGTCACATACCTAATTCAGTCCGGTGGCCTGCTGTGGTGGGTGGACCCTTCCACAGCTCAGATAGCAAAATTTGTGGCAGAAGTTGGAGCCCCGAAATTGCCTCCTCTGTCCCTTCCCCATGTGTGGGTGCCTTCCCTGTGTATCTTTGATCCCACATCATTCTCCTTCACTTTGGGAGCTTCCTGCCACCTGTCTGTTGATTTCTAATGCTCTCACTCCATATAAACATATTGAAAAAAATTCTGTAAACTTGCCGTCTATTAGGTTATAAAAGGCAGATCTGGCATTTTGGAAGTCATATCCTTAATGTGACTGAGATTTCCAACACAAGTAAAAAGATATGAACTCAAACACTACCAAAATTTTTCAGATCAAATATAAATATTTCGAGAATTAACTTATATAGGTTTACTAGCGTTCACAAAGTTTATAAGGCAAAGGTGAAAATCACTATGTTGAATCTGGACATGGCCCCTTAGAGGTAGCATCAAACTTAGTTCTAATACTAATGGTAAAGAATAAGAATACTAAAATCTATTTTAATAATTTTACCTATTTCCTAATGAAACTATAGGTAGTCAATGGATTCACTACCTTGGAGACTGATCCACTGGACGATGATGAAAGTCATAACTTTCCACTATAACTGTCTGTCACCACTCCATGGGAAATTAGACTGGCACTTCATTACTGTCAGAGGTGTGTTTGTGGGGGGGTGGTCTAGGCTTCCCCTGTTATGTCCGCTGGCATTGCAGTGCAGAAGGGCTTGGTAGCAGTCAATGGATATGAATGTCCTGGGTATCATCTTGGCCTTCTCTGCCATGAATCCAGTGTAAGTGTTGGGTGGCTTGTTATTCGCTGGCTAGAGTGTCAGTTTAAGCTCACCCCCTGGGCTTTGCCAGCATGAATGGAGACAGAACCCCACAGTTTCTTCTATCATGTGTGGATGGAGTAGATCTGTTATTTTATAAAAGCTTTCTGTCTTGCTAGGCTTCTCCTGCCCTGGATAGAGAGAGTAGATTTTATTGAGACTTTCTTTTTTTTTTTTTTTGCCTCCACCTATTAGTGTTTCTATGTTGCTGGCTTTTTCTGCTCCAAAACTAGTACATATGAGACCAAAAGAAAGCCCAGGGAACTCACCACCATATCCTTCCTCAGGTCCCAAGACCCTGGCTGGTCTGCCTACTTTTCTTCACCTTTGAGAGTCTTCTTAAGTTTGTTGTGTGTGTGTATATATAGGTATCTATAATTTCCAGGGCTTTGATTGTACTTAGTGGGAAGAGTAGGAAGATGTATGTTACTTCAACTTCTTAGAAGTAGAAACCTAGGCACTCATTTTAAATTTCTTAGAGCTAAAAAGTGCCTATTTGTGTAGCAGCCAACCATAGGGATGTCCTTTCCTGTTTAAAGTTGTTATTCTGTTTCCATTATTCTATTCTACTAGTACAGGAAAATATTTATATGAAAAAATACAAATGCTATATTATATTGACACAATTTCTCTATCTACTTGGATGAGTTAATTTGTGTTATAGAAATATAGAAAATATAGAAATACAGAAAGTATAGAAACTTCGTTACATGTAGTAACCAAAAATACTAGGTGTTTTTTTTTTCTTTTTTTCTATTCATTGGGTTAATACTTGGTTTAAATTTTCATTGCTTTTTATTCCCAGGGAGAATTAAAAGAGAATGTTTTAAAATG
Source organism: Propithecus perrieri (assembly GCA_963574695.1). Taxonomy (NCBI): domain Eukaryota; kingdom Metazoa; phylum Chordata; class Mammalia; order Primates; family Indriidae; genus Propithecus; species Propithecus perrieri. The sequence goes on along the minus strand of CAUYRB010059483.1, from coordinate 32,702 downwards.
TAAATATAATTAATATCCTCCCCTACATTACTCTTATAATAAATTTTAAAACAGAAGAAACTGAACCATTTTTATCTTACATAGATCAACAATTATGTTCTTGACAAAATATCCCTTGAGTTCATAGCATAGTACCTAAACAGCCAAGAGTTACTTATTAAATGAGTGAAGGGAAAAAAAATTCAATGAGAGAAACAAAACCTGACTAAATCATCAAACTTTCACACATTCTGTCTTCCTAACTTGCAGGGGTGATATTGAAGTTAGAAGTGATACAAGATTGTCCAGTTAAACACAGTGGATTGAGTACACATGGTTATCTCCATCTCCTTCTAAGACCTCATTAAAATTTCAATGAAAGGATTGAAAACATAGTAAAACCAAAAAGGTCCAAAAATAAAATGAAATGAGGCCCAATAGAGGAAATAAATGTATTTCAAAAATTTTTGAAGCTGAAAAGAAGATGTAGTAATGGTGGACATTATAGTGAAAACAAAATTGAGTAGAAATGTTTATATCAAACCATGAGATCTCCAACTCTTTCCACCTCTCAGAATGCTCCAAGTCAGACAATTAAGAAAAAATAAATAAAACAAAAACAAGCAGTTACACATCTTTAGTATTCCCCAATGACATGCTCAATTCCCAGCAATGGACAAATCCTCATTCCAACATGATAGATCCTCATTATGAAATGTGAATATGAAACCAAAGAATAGAAAATATTTATGAAAAGTCTACATGATGACAGGCCAAGGCCAAAAATATCAATCTGAAAAAAAATTAGGACGAATGAAAAAAAATTTTGTGAATTTTTAAAAAAATATATACTCATTTTCTTAAAAATATAAAAGAAGATATTGCATTATTGAAACAAACGTAGGAGGATGTTAAAAATGAACATTAAGATAATTAGAATTATAAAGTGCTTTGGAGAAGAAAATATGATACTGTAAATGAAAATTTTAAAAAGGGCTGAAAAATGTTAAGGAAATTTTCTGAGAAGTAGAACAGGCACACACACACACACACACAAAGAGAAAAAGGAAGATCGGAAAAGAAAGAGAGATTTAGATAATTCTTCCCAAAGATATACTATCTAAATAATATAAATTTAAATAAAAAGAAGAAATGAAAGTAAACAAAAAAGTATCAGAATTTTTTTGATGCTGAATATATCAATATTGAGAATAAAAGGACTTCCTAAGTGCTGACTATGATTAATGAAAGACACACACAGCCAACCATATCATTGTGAATTTTCAGAAGAGTCAGCATGACATCAAATTCTCAACAGCAACACCAAAATGTAAACGACAACAGAGCACTAACACCAAACATATGAACGAGACTACTTACAATGGTACAAAACCAAACTAAACTAAACCTGAAAGGAACCCAAATGTCCCACAGTCGAATGGATCAACACAGTGGACTGACTATATAGAGCAATGAGCACATATAATAATTCCATGCAGTATAGATAACCTCAAAGAGTAACATTGAGACCATGGACTCGGACACAAAAGAAACATATACTCTTTTCACTTATGAAAAGTGCAAGAGTGGTTGGTCACAGTCATCCACAGTGTTGGAATTTAGGGTAGTATTTGTGCTGGGGAAAGTGGCTGGGGTATAGCGTAGCGGGGACTTCTGGAGTTCAGAAAATCTTCTGTTGCCTCATCCGGAGTATCGTTACATAAGCTTGTTTAATATGTGAATATTCATCAAGACGTATATGTATGTTTCTGCACCACTTTTCTGTAAAGGTTATACTTCATTAAAGCTTTTATGTTTAAAGAAATTACCAGATTATAGTAAAGGCATATCCCCAGGTAACCGACATGCAGTAAGGCTAAAGGACAAGCAGATGAAAGAAAGTAGGATGGAAAATTATTGACAGAATTCTGTTTTCAAATGACAAAAACTGAGATAGTCGCTAACTAAAGTTTACAAAACCAAATTTCATATAAGAAATGGGCTGTAATCATAATTTTCTATATAGCTCAGCTATAACAATATTTATATAATCATCTCAATGTAAAAGCATAATGTTTGATGAAAATGGTGACACTAGCATGAGAGGATTAAAGACAAGAGTTCAGCGTGGAGCCAGTTAGAAAAGACAAGAAATCCTCATCTTTTAAAATAAGAAATTGATATATAATTTCTAAAGCTGAAAAATAAAAAAAAAATAGTGATATGCTGTGGGGGAAAGTTCTCAAAAAAGAGAATATGTTAAAATGATATCACGTAAGGAGCAGGAATTTATATTCAGGAATGATTAGACAATAACTGTTATTTTGTTGTTAGCCTAGTAGCAGTTAATTTCTAAATGATAAATACAATTGTATTATCTTTTTAAATAGGAATTTAAAAGATATATATCTAAAGAGAAGTCTTGTTGGAGTATAAATTTAAAGCTTCTCCTTAATCTGAAATTTATGATTATTTTCAGAAAAGCTCTTCATATTGATGTGTTGTCCATAGTTTTTTGTTGTATCAATTTGGTCTAAATGTGAACTTTTTTAGAGGTTAGTGCTGCACAAATACTGTAAAAGGCATTGAATGTGGTTTATTTCACTGGATTTGAGCTTTTTGAGAAAATAAAGCTTGCATAATACTTGTTTTTATTAATCAAATATAAGCAGCATTTTAACTTATGACCATAATTTTGCTGTCCCCAAATAAGGTTAAAATCTTAGCCAGGCATGGTGGTGCATGCCTGTAGCTACTTGGGAGGCTGAGGCAGGAGGATCACTGGAGCCCAGGAGATCGAGGCTGCAGTGAGCTATGATTGTGCCACTGTACTCCAGCCTGGGTGACAGAGCAAGAACCTGTCTCCAAGAAAACAAAAAACAAACAAAAAGAATTGTAGCTAAAATCTAGGTGGAGTTTTCAGACATATTTTCATGTAAAAACATATAAATTGTATGTTGAATTTATTTATTTATAGATACCTGATAACATGGCTTTTGTGGCATGCCAGAAAGTAAGATGAAATGGTTATTTCTGGATAGCTCTGATGAAATGATAAATAGCTGTTACTTATTGTAAATAGTATCTATGTTTCAACAAAGTCTGAAAGGTACAAAATATGTTTTCTTATCCATATACATATATATTCAATGTACACATTCAACAGTAACTGTGCTTCAAGTTACTATGGTAATGTTCAGTCAAAAAAGTAAAAAAGAATACATAAATTGTTTGTCAAATAACTCAAGCTAGGAGATAAGAAGTATGTGGCATTATTCTTAATGCAAAGCCTACATTTGGTTAGAAGTAAAGGAATAAGGCAGGATTGGCTTTAAGAAATGCTCTGGCTGTTAAAATAAATGACTTGGAAATGAGTTTGAAGTGGATTCATACGGGCTCTTGAGCCGGTTTCCTAACATAGACACTTAATTCTGCTGCCTCTGCTGAAGGGCAATCTAGAGACAGCGAGGGGATCCTTTAATAAACACTGCTTCAGAGCAAGCGAAACGGTCCAGTTAATTTTCAGTTATAGATGAGCAGATTTTATATGTATATTCATGCACCTATTATAGGTAAATGTAGATATAGATACGGTATCACTTTTATTTGTGCATTCTGTTAACTATTTTTCAAATTACTGAGCTTGCACCAGTGTGTGAGACAAAAACAAAAATGAAAAAAAAGATGAATAAGGCATGCTTCCTGACTTCACCTGACCTTAAGGAATTCACCAACGTAGGAAGGCAGAAAAGGCAAACAAATGATCAAAAGTCATTGTGCGGTTTAAAAAGAGGAATTCACAATATACCATGAGAGAACCAAAAAGAACTGATTTAATACCAAATGATAGTCTCAGTGAATTACTAATATTAGAACTGAAGAACTTTTCTAAAACAGCAGAGCTAGCCCTGATTGTGAAAGGAAGTACTGTGCTTTACAAAAAGCAGAAGAGATACACGGCGCACAGCACCGCAGAGGGTGCGCGAGCGTTGAGCGCGGCCTTGGCGTGGGGGGCATCGGCGTATGTTTGCAGGAGGAGCAGAAGTTCATAGTTTGCTGTTTCTTGCCCATAGAGTCTCATGCTTAGGAAGTGGCAGGAAACAAAGCCGAGGAGGAGGCAGGGACCAGTTCTTGAATTCAAGAGGTTCTTGAATTATCTCCAAATTCTTTTCCACAGAGGCTGCGCTAACTTACAGTCCCACCAGCAGTGTAGAAGTGTTCCTGTCTCTCCACATCCTCGCCAATTATAGCTTAAACTCTCCTTCTTTTAAAATTAAAAATAATTTTTTTCTGTCTCTCTTTTCAGGTGCATTGATTCTTTCCATGGCATCTGATCTAGTTTTAAAAGAATTTTCAGAAATAACGTCTTTACATGTACCGTTGTCATCTCATAATTTAGCTTGAAGAGAAGGTTGACAAGAAGGAGAAAACCAGTGATCTGTCCCTAATTCCCCATAGTGCTTACTCTCATTTACTCCCATCTTTTAGTTTTAACTTATTTTTCTTTTCCCCTCTTCAGAGCTTCCTTACTTGGTGGTTTTTAATGACACCACCACTTATCTAATAGAACCCAGGGCACAAAAGAAGCAGCACAATTAACAACAGTTACCTCAAAATACCTTAGGTAATGTTGACAGATGTTCAATATCTTATGGCAAAAAACACTTTTTGTTCTCAAAATTTATAGAACTAAATTCTTCCTGTGAGTTTAAATACAAAAACCTTTTAATCAAACTCTACTCTACCTGTTGAGAAGATCAAACAGTTGTATTGATTTTAAAATATATTGAGGTGATTATAATGACAATGTATACTCTATTCTCTTCCCAACTTGGGATCACCTAAATCACTCCCCACACTGGCCTCAAGAGATACAAGTGCAAAAATTCCCCTCCAAAGGCCTCGCTTTTCACAGGGGTCCAAAGGTAGTCTTAAATCAGAGGTGAGAGATTCAGTGAGGCATTCTCATTGGGTGGTCAAATAAAGTGGCACCCCGAAGCTGAAGTGTGCATAGGTTTTTTTTTTTTTTATTCCAACTTGCATGAAGAATGTACAAGTTACAGATCAAGTTTTTGATTTCAACCAACGTATCCCCTCAATTAGGGTTAGCTAATGGAAGACAAAGTCAATTCTCACACTGTCCTAAGGGTTTAGCCTGGGAGGAAGGGCTCAGGTTGTGTTTTTAATCTAGCACTGTTCCTTGGAAGCTTCCATGGATCTAGCAGTTTTTCTGTACACTCACTCTTCACTCACTATCTGGGTAGCATACCCTCTATAGAACCTCCCTTAAGATGTGGCCTAGGAATTGAAACCCCTGGTACCAGGGCCTCACTACTTTTTCCTTGCTTCCAGTGTTTTCTGGGTATTCAGCCCTTATTTCCCAGAACAAAAAAATCCACTCATTCTTCTCTCCCTTTAAACAATTCAGCTTCAGTGTCTTCATGAGCATTGAAATAAAATGTTTAAGAAAAGACTTCAGGTCAACACCAACATTGATGCCAATGGCTCTTTTCCAACCCAGACACATAAAAATGGTAATTAATTCTCTTGAGGAAAGATAAATTCACTTCTTAAGAACAAGAGGTGGTTACCCTTCTGGGGGTTGGATTGAGAAGTGGCTCTATCTTGGAGGGCTCCATGGTGGTTAAAAACAGGATGTAATTTAGCTTATCAATAGGTTATCTGGCTACACCAGTTAATAGGTTACCCCAATCTCTAACCAGATCTAAAATTGAGAAGTGGCTTTACAGACATTGTTAAATTCAAGGTTAAAACACCATGAGTCTTGTACTTTGTCGTACCTGAGGAAATTGAGGCTCAGTGAGGTTACATGCCCAAGGTCACATGATTAATAAACAACACAGCCAAAATTCAAACTTCAGTTTCTCTAATTTGAGACCCTCTATTAAACCACCCCACTACATCTAAATTTGTCCAGATTCCCGAAGGATAACTGCTTCAACACCTACCGATTACATGTATCATTGCATCATTGTTGCCTCAGCTGACATAAGCCCATGCACAAACAGAGTATGTCAGATTTGCCAAAATTTACTTTTAAGAAAACAAGAATCCTCCACCTATGAGGCAGACTAATCATTGCTAAAAACGAAAAGAAAAAAAAAATTACATGGTTTGATTATTAATGTAATTTAATAATTTTTTTCAAATGTGTGTGTTTTTGAGCTGGGTAGGTACTAACATATCCTTATTTCAGACAGCCTTGCTCTGCAAGCAAGTACCCTTGATCATCAATCTGCATTTAACTTTAAAGCTATTGATAAGAGAAGTCTGGAGTACTCAATTTCTGATTCATTTCAGGAGACCAGCTGGAGTCAACAACTTGAAGCTTTTTTTTTTTTTTCCTTCCATTATTACTTCTGTAATTATTGCTGTCTGCTATGGGCTGTAGAGTAGTGTGTCTTTTTACTCAGAATTACAGGAGAATTTGGACAAGGTTACCATGAACCTAATTTAAGAAGTAATTACTAACCTCATTTTCTTCTTTTGTCCATACTTATTAAGAAAATGTGTTCAAATGAAGTAATGTGATTGGTCTTACCAGAATTAGTCCTGTTTCTCAGCCATATTTTATTTCAGATTTTACACACTGAATTCTTTTAAATTTCACACTCAGGCAAGGGTTAGGAGGAAAAGAAATGTGGAATATTTAATTGGTGAGACCTAGTTTCCCATCCTAGCTGTTTGTGAATGCCTCAGAAAAAATTAAGATGTTTTAACTACAATAAAGTTCTTTCTGTGATGAGGCCATACATTCAAATTCAAAAAGAACTGATCCATATGAAAAATATTTGGCTGTTGTGTTGCCACCGTAAATCTCTCATTAAGTAGAACTAAACATTATTAAATTGTGCCAATCAAATTTAATATTACACTTTGGAGTATAAAAATAATCACTCAAAGACTCAATGCTTCTCCCTCACTTAATAAAAACACACACAGCTCAGAAAAACTAAGAACAGCCATTTCTGTTCTAGTGCTATATGCACATTTCTAAAAAACCTCAGCTCAGCAAAATCACAGGGTTTAAAGCGAAAGATGCACTTGGGGAAGAACACTTAAAACCTATGGAATGTTGCAACCAGAACATTGAGAAAAATTACAACGATCTTGATAAAAGTTCTAGCACAGTGAAATGCTGATTTGTGTGTGTGTGTGTGTGTGTGTGTGTGTGTGTGTGTGTGTATTTCAATTGAGGATTTTAAGAGAAGACAAAGTTTAAAAGCTGCTCTTTGGGAAACAAGTGAAACATATTTACCTTCCCCTATCCTTGCCACGCCAAGCCTGAGATTATCTGTATCCTAGGAACATTCGTGTAAGGAATTTTTTTTGAGTGATATTTTAAACAGAACAGAGCTTACAGGGCAATGGTTACCAGACATACTAATCTCCACAGTCCATGGAAACATGAGGGTTTTTTTTCTTTTCTTTTTTTGAATCAAGGTACACATTATTTGCAGAAAGATAGTAATGATGAATTATTTTTAGGAAAAGGATAAACATAGCAATTAAATTAGGACTTGGGACAATCACTTATGAATAAGGACATCCTTTTCGGTAGTAAAAACATCTTTTCAACAATTTGCTTCACCTCTTTGGGGGATTTACGTAGACTGTATAGGGCAGGACGGGAGAGGTAATGAGATACTTTTGAGGTTTTGATTGAGCTTTACTCTTCTATGTCCATTTACTTGCTAAATTATATAGAATTCTCACTTTTTAAATCTTAAATTAATGTTTGTTAAAATAATCAGTGTGCCTGTAATCCTAGCACTCTGGGAGGCCGAGGGGGTGGATCGCTCAAGGTCAGGAGTTCGAGACCAGCCTGACCAAGAGTGAGACCCCGTCTCTACTAAAAATAGAAAGAAATTATCTGGAAAACTAAAAATACATATATAGAAAAAAAATTAGCTGGACATGGTGGCACATGCCTGTAGCCCCAGCCACTTGGGAGGCTGAGGCAGTAGGATCGCTTGAGCCCAGGAGTTTGAGGTTGCTGTGAGCAAGGCTGAAGCCACAGCACTCTAGCCCGGGCAACAGAGCAAAACTCTGTCTCAAAAAAATAAATAAATAAATAATCAGTGTGTTTTCTTTTTCTCATTCAGCTTGTTTAGTGTGTATGAAAGGAAGGTGAGGCCGACAGTGTTTTAGTTTATGCTAGCTTTCATCACACTCCCTAAAGCGACATAAAAGTAGAACTACCCTGGCCTGTAAAGAGAATGCCTTCCCCGTGAAGCACACGTCCTTGTTAATCAGCGGTGGGATAACTGAAGAAATCTGGTAGATCTTGACAGGAGAACATGAAGAGAACTTTCCTGCTGGATACAGGCAGAGGGAGAGGTGGGCTCACTCCACAAAAGAGAAGAGACATGGGTGTGCAGGGCTGTTGAAGGAAGTCTGAGGAGGGAGCTGGGTAGTGTGAATGTGGTCATGTGGTCTCTATGTGCTTTGAAAAGAGGAATGTATGATGGTACCAACAGCGGGACTGAATCAGTTGTGTGGTGCCTGTCTAGTCATTGCCTGTGAGCATGTCAGGCCCGTCGAGCATAGCCTGAGAGTCAAGGTCCAGCAAACACCAAACACAAGAAAAGCTGGGTATGGTAGAGTGAAGGAATTGAAAGAGCTCAACCTTTTCCTCATTTGCGAACAGCCTACTGCTGTAACTTATGTTGAGGTCAGCTGCTTGTCTTATCCAGAAGCTCAAAATGGGCCACTCCTTAGCCCCGTGACAATTCAGAGCCTGAATCACATAAAAAGCATCTGCTTAGGTACACTTCACCTCAAAGTCAAGTGAGTTAGCTGCCATTCACTTACAGACTTTCTGCCAATCACTGGTACTGGGGCTATTATCCCTTTTCCTGTGGTAGAGAGAAGACACCATCTCATATTCTACCTCTGTTCCTAGTGCCTGAAGACCTGGGTTGCTACATGCCTCATATTTTCCACTGTTCTTCCAAAAGCCCATCTTTCTCACCTGAACCCTTAAAATCTGCCACTCCCAAGTGCTGAACTCTGCATGCCTACCCATGACCACATAATATTTCTAAAACTAATACCATTGCACCCTTCTTTCCTAAAATGTTTGAAACATTTCAAACGCTGGCTATTTTCCTAGAACTAATCATAGAATTATGTTAAGCTTATGAAGTTTGGCTGTGCATACATCTAGAACATTCTAGAGATATCTCCAATATAGAATAAAGTGATTTCACTACCATTGCAATCAACTGTGCAAAAAATTGGTTATTTTAACAAATAAAATTCTCCCAAGTTTCCCACATTAAACACACTTTCATCTTGAAGGCACACTTTCTGCCTACACCAAAAGTAGGCAGCATTGAGCAGTTTCAGATGATCTTGAATTTGAGTTTTGAAATAAAAGTTTGAAATTGCAGCACTGTTCTCTAACAAGCAATTTTTAATTTAAAAAAAAGTCTATGGGAAGGTAGAATTTTTTTATTTCTTAGAAAAAGATTTCATTCTACTTAGATTTGTACCTTTTCTGATGCTTTAGCTAACATATATTTATTTATTCCCTTCAGAAATTTTTTCCAACGATTCTAGAACATACCTTCTCTTATAAAACTTTGCAGAATGCTGTGAACAAAAGAATTAACATAGCCAAAAGGAATAAAATCACGTTTTAAAGTAGAAAAGTCAAAAGTTTTAAAATTCAGATTTAAAGATCTTTTATATGACTATTCCAAACCTTTATCCTGCCTATCTTTTCTGAGGATCCTGCTCTCCTTAACTGATAACGTGATTCAAAACAGTATATTTGTAGCAGGAGCAATGATATTTTTAAATACCCAAGAGAGGCTGAGCAAGGTCTGTATCTTTGCATGTCAGGAGAGCTCTGTATGAGTTTCTTACTCTTAAAATAACATTGCTCATTATTTGGATCAGTACTTTAATAAAATTTGCAGAGAACTTGAAAATTTTCAAAGCATATTTACAAATCTGTGAGGTAAGCATGGAATTTATGTTATCTTCATTTAATTGAATGTGAAAAGTTAGAATGAAATTTAGTTATTTTTCTCAAATTGTTTTATAAATTACACAATCTTTTAAAAATTATTGGTACATAATAGTTGTACATATTTCTTTGATATATGCAATATTTTGAAATAAGTATACAATGTATAAAGATCAAATTTGGTCTTGAATTCAAGATTTCTTGTCTTCTTCACAATATTTATGTTTTTCCTTGTGCTTCTCATAACCAATAATATTTTTGAGGTCCCTCAGCCCCAAGCACCACTATTTTTACAAAAGGTTCTGGTAAATAATTAGTTCAAAGAGCTAGTAAAACTTCCTTGTGAGATTTTCCACTCAGAAAATGAATAATAGAATGCTCTCTGGAGCTGTAAATGATCAAAAGATAACGGCCATATTCAAGACAGCAGTTTAATCTTTATTAATTAGGAAACCTAGCCAAAGTGATCCCAGTTAAAAGATGAACCCATTATCCAGAGACCAGTTTGTTTTCCAAGTTTTAACAGAAAGATCTTAAAAGGGCCTTTTTACAATGTAAAATGTCCACATCACTAGATATATCATGCCAATATGGAAAATTTTACAATTGTCCAAATAGTTAAATAGAGATGGATAAATGAGGAGGTAGCCTATGGATTTTAATAATAATACTCTGGTAGGAAGGATAGATGGTGATCAAATAAATGGCTATAAGCTACTCCTCTATGTGTGAATCAATCATTGCCAGAGTCCTTAAGGGCTTCCTCTTACAATCTATTTTGCATAACACACCTAAAGTAATGTCCCTAAGTGCCACGTATGTTGAGCACCTCCTTTCTTTTTAAAGAGTCAACGAAGGAGAGGCAGCATGGCGCAGGGAAAGCATATTGGTTTATGTTTAAGGCAAACAATCCTAAAATTGGCTATTTATTTGCTAACTGAACTTGTACAAGTTTTATAACTCATTTTCTTTCTCTAACCTGACATTTTTTTTATTATGTCTTATCCACAACTATCTCAACCTTTTGTGGGTACATTCCTGTTTTCGAAATGCTCACTCTTTTATTTTTATTTATCCAAAGCCACCCGTCTTCAAGATTCAATTCAATTATCTCCTTGTCTCAATCAAGTAAAATGAAAGAGATTTCTTCCCATTCTAATCATCATTACCTCTGAATTTGTTTCTGTCATATAATCTTTACCAGATAAAACATATTATTCAATACATCAATATTTCCTTAGCTAGGTTATAGTTTTCTTGAGGGAAGGAATCATGCTTCTACCACCTTTCTATTACCATACTGACAGAAATATTCTTCTAGTAAAATATTGGAAACCCAGTAAGAAGTCAGTAACAGCTACAAAGTACCCATAGGGTGGATGATTGTAAAGTTAGAAGTATCAGCAATTGATCGGCCAAAGGATTGACTAATGACTAATATTTACCTAAACCTAAAATAAAATCTCATATGGAAATCTAGGAATACTTTCTTAGTCAATGCTTTTTTTAATTATTATTATCTTGAACAAGGACAATAATGAAGCACTCTTTAAATCTACCAGTAGCATCAAATGGAAATAATATGTAATACATTGGAAGACAAAATCAACACCCTATTCAATGCCAAGACTCATACTCACATGCAAATCCAATTTGACTCAGTTTATTAAGAATGTTTTTCACACAATCATTCACCTATTTTATATAACTTACATTCTATTGCATCTAAAATAATTTCCTAGAACACTGATAGATTCTTTAAAAAAATAAAAGCTATAGAAGGAGGAAGCCAAAGAAGTTCATTTTTATACCTTTTTTTCCTACAGTGTTCAGATCAACACATCCCCTTTCTATTATTCTTAAAATAATTACATGATTCTTAATCAAGTCCACTAAGTGCAAGGCTGCAAGACTATCTCTCATGTCTACCCCTTCCTTCTCGGTCCCATCCGGCTTTCCTTCCCTTCTCTTCATTTGTCTTCTCTTTTTGTCACACCTACGTGCACACGTGTACACACACACACATGCACACACACAAGTTTTAGTTGGTAGAGCATGCCAGAAGAGGAGCTACCTAATTTAAGACAGGAAGGGTTTCTCCCCTTTTCCTAAAATTACAAATCACAACACTTAGATGTCAGTACTATGATTTCCCATTAAGCTTCACCTGCAGTCACATTTTACTTTTTTCTTTTTTAAAAGAATATTTATGAATAGAACAAATACCACAGGCTGTGTTGTCTAGTACCCAAAGATTCTTCTGCTAGTTTGTTACGTTTTGTTAATTTGGCTTCTGTCTGTTCACTTGCTTTTAATTATTTTCCTGCTCAGAATCCTTAAAGACAATGTGCTATTCTTTAAAAATATAATCAACTTAAAGAAAAAGCCTGAAAATAAAAGTGAAAGATATATTTTTGCTCAGAACAAAAATATTTACAAGATAAAACATTTTGCATTTTGAAAAATATAATTTATTTTTTACCGGTTTCGAAAGAATGAACAATTTGAGATGACATAGAAAGCGCACAAAAAAAGTAAATAAATTAAACTGAGTAAGTTTTGTGTTCAATAATACATGAGGTGATTATAGTTAACAATAATTTAATGTATGTTTTTAAGTATTTCAAAAAGAAGAATTCAAATGTCCCCCACATAATAAAACATAAATGTTCAAAATGATGGATATCCCAATTACCCTGATTTGATCATTACACATTGTATGTATGTATCAAAATATTACATGTACCCCCAAAATATGTATACCTATTATGTATCAATTAAAAAGGAAAAGAAAAAAACCTGTGATAAGAGAAATTTGAAGTCATATAGAATTCTTTTTTACTATGAAAAGTAAAAATACTCAACTTATTGAATAAAAGTAAAACAAGAAAAATACATCTATTATCATATCATTCAAGCACAACCCCTATTAGCATTTTGCTGATTTCTTATAGCTCTTTTCCAAGTAATTTTTTTTAGTTATACATGTGTCGTATATATCATTGTGCATTATTTTTTTTACTGAGCATTGTCATATGAATTCTAAAAACAAAATCCTACAAAAGACCAAAAAGATAGTAACTTCATTTAGTGTTTTGCTTAGTTTTGGGTTTTCCATAGGAAAAGACAAAAAAATAAAATAAAAAGCAATCTGGTGTGCTCTATTTTTGTCAGTGTCCTATAAAAGAAATCCTATGATGTCAACAGGAGTAGTAGTTTTCCTGGCACTAATTTCTAATGGAAAGTTGTACGGTGTCCTGTATGAGGCCAAATATGAAAATACACTGAGTAGTCATGCCAATTTCTGTGTTGTAATGATTTCTCATGGAAAAAAAAGGAAAAAAGAAAAAGAAAAACTTCACAGGGTAACCTGACCGCAGTCCGAATATTTATTAGACTAGATCACCTTCCTTCCGGGATAAGCTACAATTGTTGCAGTGGCATTTTCACTCAAATGAGAGTGCAGCCGTACAGCAACCCAACTGACCATGAGTCTCCTGACAGATTGTCATCGCCTTAGGGAAGAACATCAATTCAAGGCTTCACCTTCACACCACTGCACACTAGGCCACCTACTAATATAGCAAATATAGGAAGCTAATCACGTTGCAAAAGCCTAATAATAATAAAACATTGTACTTGAGAGGCGTTTATGAGGAGGTCTTGCATTCCTTCTTAGCAGGGGTTTTAGAAGTGACCAGAGACAGAGGTAAAGCCAATGACACTCTGGAGAACTTACAGGAGATCAGACAGAGAGCCTGGTTTTCCCCTTCTCTGACCTTCTTTCATGTTATCTCAGTCTTACCACTATGGAATGACATTATGGGTTTGCTTAAGGAAATATACACAATGTGGATCTTTGGTTGAATGTTAGCATTTCCACCTAGTCTCTAGATTCCATTCCTTCTCCTTCTTAAAAAACAACATCTCCATTATTTCTCTCCTTTTTTCCCTGTGTCCTGTCTTTGTCTTCAAGCAAGTTAATTTTCTTTCACCATTTAAATCCTCTAAAGCTATGATATCTAATATTTCTGTACTTTATCCTTACCAACACTAATGAATTTTTACTGCCCCTATTTTTCAGAGGGAAAACCCAGCCCAAATAAGTTAATTAAATGGCCAAAGTTATAGCTACCAAATGACAGAATCAAGGTTCACTCTCATATCTGTTTTAACTCCATTCTCAGTACTTTGTATAGCTTTTCTTTCATTCTCCTAGTTGTTGTCCATTCTCTTTCCTTTATTTTAGTGCTTTCATTTTCAGTTGAAAATTTCATTTTCAACTCACTGAGTTTTTAAAAAAATCTCTTTCTACATTTCTTATCACCCTTAAACTCCTTACAGTTTGCTATCTGACCCATAGTCATGCTGACACTCCTCTCTGGTAAGTGGGTCAAAGCTAATTAAGTGGTCTTCTTGCAATCCTTAATTCTTACCCATCTCTGCCACAAATGCAATGTCGAACACCTAATCCTCAAAACTTGCATTGCACTTATTGACATGACATTGATATTTCCTTTTTTTAGTACTTTTCATAACTTCAGCTATTTTTTAAAAAAATCCCCTTCCTTAGATTTTGCTACTTCATTGGTTAAGTAATTATCTCAAACAGAACGAAATTTGAATCACCAGTTCACCACATATTGGCTGTGTTATTTTGTCCAGTTTTCTAATACCTCTGAGCCTCAATTTCATCATCTATGAAAGGTGGTTTCAAGGGATAAATGAAAATTGCTTATAAAAGACATCATACACAATGGATTCTCAACACATATCAGTTCACAAACCCAAAGTTGGCACAAGAAAACATTTCAAAACAGTATTTACTGTTGTCTACATTATAGTGATATGCACCATGCCACTTCAGGAGGGTGGTCCCTAGGAGGTAGGCAGTCTACCATGCAATACTTCCTTTTGGCATGCAGCACCCTGAACTTGTCAAGTAGACATTGAAATTGCCACAATATTAAAAAGAAGGCACTTCAAACAAACAGAATATAATGGGCCCACTCATTCTGTTTACTCCTTGTTGGTTACTCTCAATAAATTAAAACATAATAATAATTAATATGGCTTTGAAAAACTATAACCTTGGAAAGGGAATCACATATGAAACAGAACATCCAATCCAAATTTCCATTAGGTATGAAGATAATGAAGTCAAGTGATGTGAACATTAGAGAGAATTCAGATGTGAGGCTTGTCTCTGGCAATAAGTATATTAGTAATGTTTTCTTTGCTGATGTTTTGGTGGGTGGAATAATGCCTCCCTCCACCTCCCTCCCCAGCCAAAGATACCCATGTCGTAATCTTTGGAAACTTTGACTATGTTATATTAAATATCAAATGGGGATTATGTTTACAGGTGGCATTAAGGTTGCTAATCAGCTAATCTTGAGATGGGAAGATTATCTTGTGTTAACCAAGTGGGCCCAATGTAATCACAGGGATCCTTATAAGAAAGTGGGAGGCAGAAGAGTGAATGTCAGACTCACAGATTGATTAGCAGATGCTGGCTTTGAAGATAGAAGAAGGGGCTATGAGCCAAGGAATGCATGTACCTCAAAAAGTTAGAAAAGTCAAGGAAATAAATTCTTTCCAAGACCCACTAGAGAGGAACTCAGCCCTGTGCAGGTTTTGATTTTAGCTTATTAAGTCCTATTTCATACTCTTGACTTCCATAACCATAAGAGAACATGTTTGTATTGTTTAAGTCACTAAGTTATCCTAATTTTTATAAATTTACACAACTATTAATTCAAGTTATTCTTGTGGTATATCTCTCCAGGTAAAATAAGCAGAGAAGAATCGTGGTTTAATTTTTTCCAGGGAATGATGATGATTCCTTAAGAAGGTCATCCCTCCAAAAAAAATTTATTTAAAATTAGAGTTTTTCAATAGTTTTTCAAAAAACTAAAATCAAGGATGAATGAATATATTTCTGAGAAAATAGGTTGTTTTTCTTAAAATAAAAGCAACAACAATGCCTCACCCAAACACATACACAATTAAAAATAGATACTGATATTCATGGGATTTTGTAAACAATAATACCTCCTGAAGTTTGAAAATAGCTTAAAAATCATACATTTTTAACTTTGCTTCTTACTGTCAACCTACATCCCAATGAGGATAAAATTCTAGAAAAAAAAATGTATCTTCACAAAAAGTAATGTGTCATGTTAGTTTACCTTATAATTTCTGACAATGTCTATGTCTTTGTGATGCCAAGTCCATAAATCAAAAAAAATAGTAAATTGACTTATACACAATGATAATAGTCAGAATATTTATAAAAAGTAGACACTTTATTACACTTAATAACTTAAAACAACCCTACCTTTAACCCAAGTTCATCCTAAACTCAGATCACTTAGAAACAGAAGGAAATAGAGATTCCGTAAAGTGGAATCTGGTTGAGTATCCACCATAAGAAGGAGATGACATGGATGTGTTATTTGATTTAAATGTCTCAAATTAAATAATTGGAAAAATATTATCTTATGCCTAATTAGATAACTCCCCAGCTGAAAGTTGTGATGGACAGCTGCTTAGGTGCTTCTTTAGCCAGACGACAAGTTACAATGGTTTAAGAATTAGTTTCATTTTGTGGTTCCAGGAAGTTATGTCCCTTCAATCCTGTGAGATTCAAAGTTTATGTGAGAAAAGTATGATTTATACATCCGAACATCTTTGAGAAAAGCCACTAAAATAAAAATGTTAGTCTTTTTCTAGTTAGAACTGCTATAAACAATTAACTGGGAGGCCACATGAAGACATTAGAAAAGGAAATGTGCACACCATCTGAACATCTGGAGATTATTTTTTCTCCTGGCTTGAGGAAAGCTCTATGCTAAAACCTCAAGCAATATTTTACTATCGTTTTTCATACAGCCTCAATTAAATATGACATGGTTTTATACCTTTGGTGGTTTTGAGGTTTTGGCACTGTTTGCACATTTGGGGTTGGATCGTTTTCTAACGTTACAGCTGTTTTCAATATAGACATTGAAAACTAGAAGAAATGTACTAACTTTACTGCTTTATTGAGTGTTGTTGATTTTTTACCTTTTTTTTTTAGCACTTGCTTTAGGTAACCCGCTCTAGATTAATACAAAATCATCCTTCCAATATATTTAGTTTCCTTTCAAAACAGATATGAATTGCTCATGCATCTAGCAGTCCCTTTATTCATGCAAAAATATATTTCAATATTCAGCCACGGATGAGTGACTTTTGTCTTGATGACCTTTAAAGAATTAAAGAATGAGAATGACAAATTTTAGTGGGCCTATCAAAAATGATGATAGTTACATCTATAATGCACACATTGTGAATTTGCCAAGTATTGATTTCTCACACTTCCCCGAATCTTTGTATCAGAGGACATAAAAAAAAGTCCTCTGTGTGAAAAAGTCAGTAGTTACATAGTCACAGCTAGTCTTAAGTTACCAATTTCAAGAAATTTAGAAGATTATTTCTTTAAACTGCATCCATATTTCAAAATTGGTACAAGAAGACCTGAATGACAATATCCCACATTAAGATTTAAATAATAAAGTCCAAAGAATGGTGATAGCAATGATGGTGATAATAACTGAACAAAGTGATTTTTTTTAAAATTTCAAAGCACTTTTATGTATGCTACTTATTTTGTGATCTGTGAGGCAGGCTGTGAAGGATTATTAAACATTTTGGAAAACAAGAAAAATGAAGTCCAAGGAAATTAAATATCTTGTGTGAGATGACACTTCCATGAAGTGGAAAATCCAAGTTTCTTGGACTTAGCCCTGCAGTCTTCACTGTCAGCAGTTTTCTTTATTAGTTTCTCTTGTGACTAAAAGAATGATCTGGACACTTTTCTACCAAGCTTTTCTGGAAAATGCATTAATAAACTTGTAAGAAATTTTTGAACACAGTATTACTCAGGGACTCAATTAGAGTGTGATATTCCTGCCATCTGAAGAGCAGGAACTATACTTGGCAAAAAAACTATACTTGGCAAATATTATGCACTTGCATTGTTAGTGCATAATATTTTGCACTAATCATTGTGAAAACTCGTCTTGAATTTGATTCTTCTGGTTTATGCATGCAGAACCTGAAAAACATGACAAAATTATTGTGGAGACACAATAGAGGCAATTGATTAGGGGTAAGATATCCTGGGGATTTAGTGTGTCCAAATTCACCAGGACTGTTTTATTTCTTCAAAACAAGTCCTTTACTTAGCCTATCTCTAACTAGTCACCCAGGCTATAAAAAGCAATGATAATATTGAATAAGTAGGATACTAGCAAAAAGTTCTGCAAGAATAAATCTTACTAAAATCTAAAGTATTATTCTTTATTTTTCAGCTCACCACTATAACAAAATAGGGTAAGAAAAATGCCATGGTACTCTAGACATTTTTTGTTCACTGAATTTCTAGCCAAAACTGAGATTAATCTAATCAATTTGCTCAATAATGATCTCTCAAATGAAATTAATTATAACCAAGGAATCTCTTTATTTGAACAATAACATCAGCATTAATGTAACACAATGTAAAATGGAAGTTGTCATTACAGTACCATGGCAAAATATACCACATTCCAAAGAGATGTGAAAAGCCAGGATTCCAGACATGTTTGTGAACCAGTTATGACTTTTATTTATTATTTTTTTTTAGCTTCTTTGTCTTTTCAGTTTTCCTTAAATACTTGAGAGTCATCTATGAAGGTATTCTTGTTTTCTTATAACAACAGTCTATTCCAGCCTTATCTTGATTTTCTTTGTTCTAATATTTGGCCCCAATTATCCCCTAGTTTCTTCTGCTGCAAATCAGCATAAGAGACTCAAGTCCAAGTACCCAATAGATTGTTTCCCATGACTCCTAGGTGCAGACAGGGTGACACCAAAGGCTGCCTTATGTGTTCTTATGACAATGGAAGTCTTTTAGAGTTATGAGCTTTTTCTGATGTTTCGATTTAACTTCAAATTATTTCTTACTTTAAACTAACATTTTCAATTTATTTTTCTTTTCTCAGAGCAACTAGTTTTTTATTCTAATGCAATATACTTTCACAAACTTTTTTTATAATAAATGAGTCTTTTGCATTTATTCAGTAGTTATTATTTATAATGTTCTTCTTTCACCAGATGATTCAAATTTCCATCTTATATCATTTTTCTTTTTTTTTTTTATTTCAGGGTATTATGAGGGTGCAAACATTAAGGTTACACTTTATGTCTTTTCCTCACCCAAGCAAGGTTTAGAGGCATGCCCTTCCCCACTACAATGCTCCCCATGTCCTTTTAGTTGCGGGTTTACCCCTTCATCCCCCTAATCCCTGGAGAGTATTGCTGCCATGTGAGCACCCTAGTGTTCATCAGTTAGTACCAATTTGATGGCAAGTACAAGTGGAGCCCATTCTTCCAATCTTGTGGTGCCTCACTTTGGATAATGGGCTTAAGTTTAATCCAGGAAAGTAAAAGAGGTTCTAGATCACTGTCATTTCTTATGATTGAGTAATATTCCATTGTGTACATATACCAAATTTTAATAATCAACTCATGGATTGACGGGCACTTGTGTTGTTTCCACATCCTTGCAAGAGTGAATTGTGCTGCCATAAACATTCAGGTGCAGATGTCTTTATCACAGAATGTTTTGTGCTCTTTTGGGTAGATGCCTAATAGTGCTATTACTGAATTGAATGGTATTTCTATCTTTAGCTCTTTGAGGTATCTACAAATTCTTTTCCACAGAGGTTGCACTAATTTGCAGTCCCACCAGCAGTGTAAGAGTGTTCCTATCTCTCCACATCCTCGCCAGCATTTGTTGTTTTGGGATTTAACTCTTCATCTCTTTGAGGAGATAAGAAGGCTTCAGGTTGTTACAGATGGGGATATAATTTTGGCAGAGAGATAATGCTGTGATGTCTATCACAACTTTTATAGAGAAGGGTTATAGGAGATATGTTCCTCACCTCAAACCTAAAACAATAGGCTTTAATTGGGAACTCTCAGAGCATCCTATATGGCTCCAATCTATGATGTTTTGTGGGACACCAAGGACTCATGTCTGACACATAACAAAAAAATCTGAAGGTAGACTGAGTGATTGGTGAGTTGTAATGATAGTAGAGAAGAGGAATCATTGTTATTTCTGAGAATTGGTCAGCACTCACAAATTTTTCAGGGTTTTTAGGGTAGTAGAAACATGAGAATTTCCTTTGGCACATAGGCACAAAAAAAGCCAACACTGGATGTCTTTGAACACATCCAAGTTCTCTGCAGAAAGAAGCTGAACATAATGGCAGATGCCTAGGGCCTGTGAAAAGAATCCCAAAGGGAAAGTTAGAATGGAGATGAATTCAACACTTATGGAACCTCAGTTGAGTGATCAAAGTGATGGAGAGTTTTCTCATAAAGAGCTTAAACATCTGCCAAGTTCAGAGGGTGCTAGATATGCACAAAGGTGCCAGTCATTAGAAATACCCTGCTTCCATTTTCTCTCCGCCTTCCCATTTCTCTAATCACAGGGGCCAGAAACTATAATTAACAATATGAGCAAGGAGGAGTAGAGGGTGAGGGTGGAAATGGGGTAAGGAACTACAGACCCTTTCTCTACCTTCAGATTCTCATTTACAGTAAACAAGTCAGGGAATAAGTTTGAACTTGAAAGCAATATTGAAGTTACCATTATTACACACACCAAAATGACTGGTTACTATGTTGTATGAATTGAAGAGGCTGCTTAAGATTAACCAGAAAAGCTATGAGAACCTGCTTCATTTTTCACCCAGGGGCAGGGAAAAGCTTAAGCCCATAAAGTAAATTTAAAGGGACTGTGGAAGGCAAGTTGTTTTCCAATGATACTCCATTGAGTTCTGCATGTTCCATGTTACAGCAGACTGTGCTAAAATTGGTAATAATAATTACTAAGATTATGGCAAAGTTACTGGAATGGACTACAACATAATTAATGTTCTTTTGACTTTTCTTCCAAGTCATAAACTTTTAATTTATTATTTCTGATTCAGAAAGTCTCTTTTTTTGGACATCTATTCTCCAATTTTGTTCTCAAGTTTCCATTCTGTTTCTAAACTTATTCTAATATAACTCAAGCGTTTGTGTTTTGTCTAACAGGCTGGGAACATTTTGAACAATGTTATAGGAAAATAGTAATCTAAACAGCTTTTAAATTATAGCATTAAATATTTCCTTGTCCTTTAATAAAGAGCAGGTAGTGATAGAATAACTCATGGTAGATTCATATTAGAATGGTGGCTGAGGTAGTTTAAATATGTTTCTCTTTGGCTGTGCTTTCAAGCTAATGATGAAAGTGCAGCGGTATTATACAGTAAAACTCCCCACCCATTGATTTTTAAAACTGCACTCATTAACCCACAGCTTTCCTGTAATCCTTTAATAAACAACTTTATAGTTAGCATCAAAGTAAAAGCACTTGCATATTTTACAGTAACTAAGAATCCCTGCTACCAATAATTATAGCCAATACTTGGACAAGAGGGGAAAGACATAATTTTCTTAGCGTTTTCATGCATGGAAAAACAATCAAGTTTTGCTTTTTGTTTGTAATTGCATTGACTGGACCTAGCTGGGTTTACTTTTCCAAATTATAGGCCAGCCAGACCATTGAAATGTTAAAAGAAAGTCTTTAAACAGCTAGTTATTATTTTATTTTCTATAGTCCTAATGGCAGTGATAAAAATCTTCCCAAGTCACTTATCCTTTGTTATCACTCCCTCAAGGGCCAGAGGGACTCTCTATTCACTGACCTTAAATCTTGATTAAGTTTTGGCTGGAAACTAATAAAGCTGAAAACTGGAAAATGGAATAGTCCATCATTGATGGAATTTGTCTTAAGAAGCAGTAAGGGAAGGAATGACAAACGTTCTTTTTATTAAAGACTTTGCTAACTAATGGGTCTGAGTTTGTCAAGTTGCTAATAGAATGCAGGGAAGTTGAACACAGTGTTCTCAGAGTGAACAAGAATGTGGAAATGATGGAGGAGGTGAGGTCTCAAGAGAATTTATTTTCAGGCCTTGTTAACTAATATTACTGGGAGATACATAGCTACTCCAAACTAGCATTGGTGTTTAATGTATGACAACGTTGAATCTTGACTATTTTATCCTATAACCTCGAATAGAAGAACACACTATGTTCCGGTATAAGTGATAAAATACTTTCTTTTTCATAGATATTATTTCCTGCATCAAAAATTTCTGAGGGAACTCTATTCACTAGTAATACATATTTTTCATGTATATTATGCTCATATTGTATTGACTTTTCTATGTTGCTCTATAAAATATTGAAAGAGGCTGGTTTCACTCTCCCACTATAATTGTAGAATGGATTATTTCTTCCCAAAGATCTGTAAGTTTGGAGCTTTCTATGTTTTGTGGCTATGTTATTGGGTGTATTTAAATTTTAAATGGTTATACTTTCCTGGTGAATCTTTGCCATTAGGAATGCCTCTTATTTCTAATATTTTTTCTGCATTATATCTTAGTATGCCTGATATTAACATGGCTGCACAACCTTTCTTTTGGATACAGATTGTAAAGTGTTTCTTTTTCCCTCAATTCACATTTAATAATTTTGTATTAGTATGTTCATATGGACTTTTTGTAAATAACTCATAATTTGATTTTAAAACTTCAAATCTAGTCTGAAAATATTTGCATTTTAATTGAAACATTTAGTACAGTTACATTTAATATAATTACCAAAATGTTTGGCTTTATGTCTACCACCTTATTTTGTGTGGTGTACCCTCGATCTTCTGTTTCTTTTATTGTCCTTTCTTGGTTTATCTCGGATTATTCGAATATTTTTATAATTGCCTTTTCCCTTTAATGATTGACTTTTATTAGCACAATTTTTTGTCTGAGTCATAGAAAAGGTCATCCATAGGAAAGGTCACTCAAGATTTGAAAACCTGCTAAGTGCCTCCAGAGAGCATGCTTTTATCTGTTATGCTGCTGATCAAGGAATCAAACTGAGATAATCATTAATCCCTCTATATCTAATACAATGTTATATCCATAAGGCTAATATCTTTAAACTGTATTTCTCCACTTAAATTCTCTCTCTTTTTGTTTATATGCTGTAATTTGAAACTTCAGGCTCCCAATTCAGCTTTAGAAGTAAGTCAAGGAAACATTACTCCAAGCACAGATCATACATATATCATATGTATACATGCACATATATATAAGTGTATATATAATATATATATTCAGCTCTGTGAGTTCCAGATGGTCCTCACAGATCCATGATTTTAAGGAATACATTTGGAAAGCCACAATGGTGAACTAAACTATCTTTATAACTATCTCTCCATATTCTTAAAGCAACAGAAGATTCAGTATCATTAATTTCCAATGAACCAGTGTTTGCTTCTGTGAATAAACGAAGTAGATGAGGACCAAAGAGTGGTTTGCATGTTGCCGTATATCTCTAAAGACATTTTTAATGACAATTTCAAGGACTCTTTCAATCTTAGTTTTACTAAATACTCTCGGTTGAGTTTCTTAGTTTGGATGCATTTATTTATAGTTATAAGAGGGCGATTAGAAGGTAGCAAAGCAATATCAAAGAATATAGTCATGTAGACTCCCATTTGGTTACCATAAATAATTGATAATAAGAAATGCTTTAATTTCATGATATGCATAGATTATCTAATTATAACACAACGACAAAATAATTTGGCTGAATTGTCTTTCTAATAATTATAATTCCTATTTCACTGGGCTTTTCTTTTTTGGTGAGGCCAATTTTCCTTAGCTTTCCAAGTTATTATGTATGAGGAACAATAAAATTTGCTTTAGTGAGTTTAGTTTCCCAAACAGAATTGTACATAGAGCACTAAGGAAACTCTCTAGAATCAAAGAGTGACATTCGTTCTCTGTTTTTTGCACATAAAATCAAATATAGTTTAGACCATTAATCAAAGAATTGCGTGTATGTGTACATGCATGTGTGATTTTGTGTGTGTGTGTGTATGTGTGTGTGTGTTTGTGTATAGCTGTTATTGTTGTTTTCCCCCATAGGAAAACTTTAAAAAGCAGTAGATTCAATCTTAGGGTGGTTTTGATTTTTTTTTAATTTGTTTGTATTTATTTTCTCTTTAAATTAGTAAATGCAGTAGACTTAATGTGAACCAAATAAAAGTATTGAAAGGAAAGTTTTCTGAGGCAAACTGTCATTTAACTTACTCTATTTGTGCAAAACATTTGCAATATGAAAAAACTCTTTAGCATCTTTGGATTCTTTCCTGGGAGTTATATATACTATAAACTCAGATTGGTTTGGAGTTTTGACTCAGTAAGTACCAACATTATTCCATTGGTTCAATTATATCAGAAGACATTATCTTGGTAGAGCTGGCTTTGTGACTCTTATTTTAAAATCTGGGAGTAATTCCAATTCTATTAAACGAGCTCTCAGAAAGATGAAAGAGAGAGAAGGGACATTGCAAGGACTATAAATACATAATAAAAAGTGATGCTGACATCAAATCTTATCTATCAAGGTGAGAAATAATTTATTACTTAAGGTGTTCTTACTTCTTAAATTATTTTTAGATGTGCCATTTTAAATATTGCTAAAAATCAATTTACAAAGCAGGAAAAAATATAAATCTCAAAACTGTGATCACATATCAATTTTGACCAAATATAATGTTATGCATATTAATCACTCATTTATTTTGTCAGACCAAACTCTTAGTACCATCCTTAAATTTGAGAAATGGCCCACTGGAATATTTATATTTCTCAAAGACAGAGGTTAGTCTTTCCATTCTTTCTATCAACCATAGCATCTAGAAGGCTTAAAACCTTAAAACCTAGCAGGCAATCTATGATTCAGAAACATTAGTTTAATTGAATTGATAGCAACAGAGATTTCAAGTAAAAATTTCAAAAATAGGGCTGAAATTGATATTATTTTGTGACAGCATGAGCGGTTCTATGCAAATTTTGATGTGGGTTCCTCTATTTCCAGCTTGGATGACTCAGGTTGCATTACACAGCTCTCCTCGGTGATGGCATTGTCCTTTGGGTATCTTCCTTCCTGCCTCACACTGCAATTCTATCACCTCTGTTCTTGTCTATTTCACAAGTACAGGCTATACCTTCCTTGATTACAAAGCCTGTGTCTCATTTACAGCATGTTCCCGGTACTTTTTACAGTTACTGCAAAGGAGCAGAAACTCAGTATTTTCTAAATTAATGAATTATATGTTTTAAAGACAAATTAAAAAGTTAATAAGATTCTGTGAAGGATGTTGGCCCATTCAACCAAGTCTTTGGACTTGCTCTATAAACAATCCTGTGCAACAAGAACTACTGCTAGAAACACAAACCTAAAGTCCTGTAAGATTTAGAAGTTTAATAAGGAAAATTAAAAATTATATAAACTAGTATACTTCGAGTAAATATGTAGAACAATATCTGTGACATAGTGGTGGTAGGCGATACAAACACACTATATATGCACTTTGTGTATGTATGGAAGTGAATCATATAACCGAGTAGCTCCTTTACCCTAATCATATTCATCTACAAAGTGGTCATAATGATGCTGACATAAGTATCTTCAAGTAAAAATTATCAAAATAATATTTCAAAGCTATGCAATGAAACATTTCACAGAGTAAAACATATATTTTGTGATTCAAGAATGTAAGTACCGACTGATATACCAACTGCCTTAGACTTGTAGTTAATGCAAAACCAAAAGTATGTCTTGCTCCAAAAGTGTTTATAATCTTATTAGCCTTACCTAAAACCAGCAAACAAAGTAAATATTAAATGCTGATTTATAAACATCAAGAGCATTCAGAAAAGGAGGATATGAATGTGGTTTGCAGGATACAGAATAAGATCCATGAAGGAAATAGAGTTTGTTTTCAGTAAAAAAGAAAGGATGAGAGTCAGATACTCTAAAATAAATGGGTGGAGTTACTCACTGGGGAAAGGGGTTGAGGTCAGACATTGGCTGGAGAAGAGGTATATCACATGCTGATGACAAGGGTTGTGGCTATTTAAAATTGTAAGTGACAATGTGTGGCTAGCAGGGGGAGGAGGTAAAGGTGGAGAATTTTGTGAAGTTCAGGTAGGGTTTAGAATCACAGGGTATTCTCAGATCTGAGGAAACTAGTGTATCTATGATAGTTGTTCTGGAAATGGTCAGCAAAATCTTTGTGGAGAGGGTGAAACCATGTCAGAGAGATGAAATGCTGCTGCAGCCACTTTGTGCTTTAGTATAGGACTTAAATCAATTCCAGGGTGGGTGGGGTTGCAGGAGGGAAAAAAAAGAAGTGTTGAGATGCACATGTGATCATGTTTCTTTAGTTTTGTCTTAGGATTTATTTTTACATTGATATTAGAGCAAAATACCAGTTTAGCAGGATAAAGTAGGGAGTAAAGAGTGTGAATCCTGAAATCAGATTGCCCAAGTTTGAATTCTGGTCCTGTATATAACTAGCTTTGTTACCCTGGGTAACTTACATAGCCTCTCCAACCTCTGTTTTCCCATGTATGGAATGAACATAGTAATTGTACTTTCATGATATATGCATGTCACAAATATGAAAGAAGAGTCTCCATATAATGCTTCTGATACAAAGGGCCAAACACATAGCGCATGCTCAATTTTGAAACATTTTTAAAAGAGGAAACCATTTTTTCCAAATTACACAAATGAAGAATGATTTAATTATTTCCTTGATAATTTAAATTTATTTTTTGTTTTATTTCACTTTCTAATAGCTTGATTACAATTGCCATATAATAAACAGCACATATTTAAAGTGAACAACTTGATAATATTTGAAATGTGTATAAACCTTTAAAAGCATCACCATAATCAAGATATTGAATATATCAATCAACTCCAACACATTTTTTCTGACATTTCATAACTCACTCCTCCTTCCCTAAGTCCTCTCCCATCCCTAGGCAACTATTGATCTTCTCCTATCGCCACAGATTATAGTTTGTAGTTTCTAGAACTTTTTTAATAAAGGGAATTATGTAGTATTTGTACTTATCTGATACTATCTTCAAAACATATTGTAACTCTTCATGAATGGTACAATAAAGTTAGAACAATATTTTGCCATTTCCTCACTATTAATCTCTGTGTTCTTTTAGTCAAATATTTTATTTCTACATATATCTAAACACCACAATGTATTTTTTGCTTTAAATGATCAGTTGTATCTGAAAGAGGATTTAAAAGATTAAAAAATCTTTTATAAGTACCCACATATTTAGCATTTCCATTGTTTTTCATTCTTTTGTACAAATTCATATTTCTATCTGGTATCATTTTGCTTTTGCCTGAAAGACTTCTTTTAAAATTTCTTGTACAACAAGTCTAATGGTAACAAGTTACATTAGTTTTTGCTTGTCTATATTGTCTTTGTTTTTAAAAGCTATTTTTGCTTGATACAGAATTCTAGCTAAGAGATTTTTCTCTTGCACTTTAACAATGAGTGTCACTGTTGCCTGGGTTGCATTGTTTTTAAAAGAAGTTTGCTGTCATTATTTTCTTTATTCTTCTGTTTATCTTTCTTTTCTGACTATTTATAAGACTTTCTGTTTACCATCAGTTTAAGCAATTTGGTTATGATGTGCTTGAACAGAATTTTATTCATGTTTCTTGTACCTGAGATTTGTTAAGTTTCTTGGGTCTGAGAATATATAGTTTTTATTAAATTTGGAAAACTTAGATTTATTTCTTCAAATATTTATTTCTTCAAATACCTTCTTCTTCAGAAATTACTTATATGTGTAATTAGCTACTTGCAGTTGTCACACAGCACACTCATGCTCTCTTTATTATTTATTTTTATGTTATTAGTCTTTGTATTTCATTTGGTATAGTTTCTACTGCTAAGTCCTCAAGTTTACTAATGGTTTTTTCTGTAGTTTCCAATTGTTAATCCCATTCAGGTTTTTTCATATTAAATTACAGATTATTAAATTTCTATAAATTCATTTTGAGTCTTTATTGTATTTTGCCTCTGTCTCCTTAACCGGCTCATGCTTTTCTCTACCTTCTTCACTGTATCTAATATAGCTATTGTGACTCATTTAATGTCCTTCTATACAAATGTTATCATCTGTCACATATCTAAGTCTCTCATATTGATTTGTTCTCTTTTTTTATCATAGGTTATATTTTTCTACTTCAAATGCCTTGTAATTTTTTATCAGTAGCCAAATATTGTGAATTTTATTTTGTTAGAAGCTGGATATGTTTGAATTCTTTTAAATCTTCTTAAACTTTATTCTGAGATGAAATTAAGTTATATAGAAACTGTTGTGTCCTTTGGAGTCTTGCTTTTAAATTATATTAGGCAGGGCAATAGTGATTTCTCATTTATGTATTTATAGTATATAGTACAATTTTAGTATATAGTATAAATTTATAGTATATGGTATAAATTTTGACCTGCTACTGAAGTAGTACCGTTTCTTTGGATTATTTTAATGTATTTTTTGACATGAATTTGTTTCTGAACACCTCAGTTTGCAGTGAAGGATATATCTACTACCTATAATTAACATTTACTAAACTTGCTTAATAATAATGAATGCACATTTATTCATCCCCCATCCACCTATCAATTCATCTGAGGTCCACTTTATCTAATATTAATCTAGTAACTCTTATTTTATTTTGATTAACTTTCATATAGTACATTTGGCCTTCTGTATCCATGGGTTCTGTATCCATGGATTCAGTGAACCCTAGATGGAAAATATTTGAAAAAAAAATTATGTTTGTACTGAACATACACAGACTTTTTATTCTTGTCATTGTTCACAAAATAATACAGTATAACAACAATTATACTATAACTATTATAGTAGTTATAACAACTATTGACCCAGTATTTGCATTTTATTAGGTATTATAAGTAATCTAGAGATGATTTAAAGTATATAGGCAGATGTTCATAGGTTATAGGCAAATACTACACCATTTTATATGTGGGACTTGGGCATCCGCAGACTTTGGTGTCTGTAGCAGGTCCTGGAACCGATCTTCCATGGATACCAAGGCAAAGCTGTATATCCTTTTCTATCCTTTTACTGTCAACCTGTGTATGTTGTTACATTTGAAATTAGTTTCTTGTAAACAGCATACTGTTAAGTCATGTTTTTTCAATTCACTCTGCCAATCTCTGTCATTTAATTTGTGTATTTACCATTTGCATTAAAAGTAATTTTTGATATCTTAAGTCTGCCATTTTATGTTGTCTTTCGTTTCTTTGTTTTCTTTTTTCTGTGTCTTCGTGAGTTAACTGGATATTTTTTGAATTTCCATTTTGATTTATCTAGAATATTTTTGAATATGTGTCTTTGTATGGTTTATGAGTGGTTGCTCTAGGTATTTCATTATATATACGTCATTTATCTCAGTCTACTGGTGTCAACGTTTTACCAAGTTCAAGTGAAGTGTAGAAATCCTTTATTTCCCTTTATCTTCCTCTGTTTATAATTGTCTAGAGCCACTCCAAAGAGTATTATAATTTTGCTTGAACTATCAACTATAATTTAGAAAACTCAAGACAAGGAAATATAGATAAACCTATTGTATTTCACCATATTTTTGTTCTTTCTGTTCTTATTTCCTAATGTTTCAAGATTATTTTTCTTTATCATGTGCTTTAGGTTTACATAACTTCCTTTAGCCATTCTTTTAGGATAGGTCTGATAGTGACAAATTCTATTAGTTCTTCATTTGAATTATTTTACTTCTTATTCATTTGAAAATATTTTGATTTCCTCTTTATTCCTGAAGGATATTTTTTTCTAGGTATGGAATTTGGATTTGACAATTATTTTCTTTCAACACCTGAAAAATGTGGTGCTACTTTCTTCTGGCCTCCATGGTTTACTATAAAAATTCTGCTGTCATTCAAATTGTTTTGCTCTACAGTTGAGATGATGTTTGTCATTTCTCATTCACTGCTTTCTTTATCACTAGTTTCCAGAGGTTTGATTTTTTTGTTTGTTTGTTTAGTTTATCTTCTTTGGGGTTTGCTCAGCTTCTTCAATTTGTGGTTTCTTTTTTTTCTGACAAATTTGAGAAATCTTCAGGCATTTTATCAAATACTTTTTATTCCGTATCACTTTCTGCTCTCCTTCTGTAATTCCAATGACACAACTGCTAGAAATTTTGTTATGGTCCCACAGGTCCCTGAGGTTTTGTTATTATTTTTTTCTTGGTAATTTTTCTTTCTATTAATCAGACTAGGTAATTTTTATTGTCCTATCTTCAACATCACTGATTCTTTTTCATGCTTCCTCCATTCTGATATTGAGTACGTTCATTAACTGTTACCGTTTTCTGTTATTGTATTTTTATTACTTAAATTTCCACTTGATCCTTTCTTATGTGTTCTATTTCTTTTCTGAGAATTTATTTCTTTGCTAAGATTATATTTTTTTATTTGTTTCAAGCCTGTTCATAATTGCTGATTCAACCAGTTTTATAATGGTTGTCTTAAAATACAATTCTGACAATTTTTACATCTGAATATTCTCTTTGATTGCCCTTTCTTATTCAAGTTTAGATTTTTCTATTAATAGTTCTTGGTATGAAGAATGAATTTCAAATGAAACCTTGACATTTTAGGTATTATTTTATGAGATTCTGGATCTTATTTAAATATTTTGCTTTATTTAACCCCTCCTCTGATACATTACAGCAAGGGAAGGAGATGCCCTCTCTTTCTGCCACATGGAATAAGGAATGGAAATACAGATTCCCTGGTAGGCCTATCTTGATACTCTGGAGCCAACACTCACATGACCTATACTCACTGTGAGGGGATGGCCTCATTATTGTTAGGTGTTGGTGAAAGTTCTAAATATCCACCAGACTTCCTCTTACACCAACCCAGCAGGGTGGGGTGGGACGCCTCTACTACCATATGGTCTGAATGTCCAGACTCCCCATATGGTCTCCATTGACACCATAGAGAAGAGGCTGCATTTACACCCTTATGGAGTGTAAACATCCCAGCTCCCTACTTGGCCTTCTCTGACAATATCCCAGTAGTGTGTTGAAACACCTCATCATAGCCTGATAAGGGTGAGAGTCTAGACTCTCCATTCAGCCTTTGCTGGGAGGGATGAGGGTACAGCTACAGTTTTTCTCTGCTTTTTTGCTGGAGCAGAGTAGATGTTCGGTTATTGTCTTATTAGACTGCCCTTTTCTGGTCTCGTAACTAAAAAACTTGTTGAAGCATTGTTTCGTCTGTGCCCATTGGTGTTTCCAGAGTGATGGCTTCTCCAAAACTCAGCCCAGAGTCTATGATGCTAAAAGAAAACTCAAGGAACTTACCACCATGTCATTCCTTAGATTCTGAGGTCTCTAGCCAATCTCCCTTCTTCTCTATACCTTTCTGAGTCTTCTTATGTTTGTTTAATACATAGTGCTCAGGATTTTTATATGTTCATACCAGGAAGAATGGGAAAAGTTCCCAGCAACAACATTTGTTCACTGTACCAGGAGCCCCAGGTAGTATTATGTTTTCTTCTGTTGACTGTGGGAATAGAAAGTATTCTTGGCCCTATGTGAGCTCCAGGGATGATTTACTCTACTCCTACCAAGCGTTTTTTTTTTCCCTCTGTCTCAAATGTGTTTGCCAATAAGAACTCAGCTGAAGACCACAGGGGCCCCTCTATAGATCTCAGGAGTTTCCCTTTGTGCACAGCTCTTATCTCCACTCAACTCCCTTTTCTAACTACTTTGATTCCCTCTAATTCTCCACCCTATTGTTTTTTCTGTGTCCCAGGAACTGCCCTAAAAGAGTAAGTAAGGTGGAGCATTTGTTTCCCTTCTTTTAGAGATCAGTCTTATATTAACTTTTGTCCAATGTTTGAAAAATCACATTTTATATATTTTTCCCAGTTTTTTTTATTTGAAATTTTATTTATTCATGTTACTACAAGATTATCAGATCAAATAAGAACTTACTTGAAAGAGCTTTGTAAAATGTAAAGTATTACTTGTTATCATTTAATTATTTTTTTTATTTCAGCATATTATGGGGGTACAGATGTTTAGGTTACGTTTGTTGCCCTTGGTTCCCCCCCCCAGTCCGTGTTTCAAATATGTCCACCCTTCGAGTAGTGCGCATTGCACTCCTTGTGTATACAAATACCCGTCCCCTCCTCCCTCCTCCCCCCTCCCACCACCTTCCCTCTTCCCCAACATCCAATAGATGTTGTTCTGATATGTGCATTTATGTGTTGATTAGTTAATACCAATTTGATGGTGAGGACAAATGGATTCCATTCTTCTCCTCTTGTGGTGCCCCACTTTGGATAATGGGCTCAAGTTTAATCCAGGAAAGTGTAAGTGGTGCTAGATCACTGTCATTTCTTATAATTGAGTAATATTCCACTGTAAACATATACCAAATTTTGATGATCCACTCATGGATTGACGGGCACTTGGGTTGTTTCCACATTCTTGCAATAGTGAATTGTGCTGCCATAAACATTCGGGTGCAGATGTCCTTATCGTAGACTGTTTTGTGCTCTTTTGGGTAGATGCCTAATAGTGCTGTTGCTGGATCGAATGGTATTTCTATTTTTAGCTCTCTGAGGTATCTCCAAATTCTTTTCCACAGAGGTTGCACTAATTTGCAGTCCCACCAGCAGTGTAGAAGTGT
>CAUYRB010059481.1:0-30456 GCA_963574695.1 Propithecus perrieri | reverse complement strand
TTGTCACAGCATTTTTTAATTAGCAGATTTAATTTCTTTATTATATATGGAGAACCAAATATTATATATTTGGGTTTAATTCTTTTGTCAAGTTTTGCAAGTCATTTTTTTTTTTTTTTTTGAGACAGAGTCTCGCTTTTTTTGCCCGGGCTAGAGTGAGTGCCGTGGCGTCAGCCTGGCTCACAGCAACCTCAAACTCCTGGGCTCAAGCAATCCTTCTGCCTCAGCCTCCCGAGTAGCTGGGACTACAGGCATGCGCCACCATGCCCGGCTAATTGTTTCTATATATTCTTAGTTGTCCGATTAATTTCTTTCTATTTTTAGTAGAGACGGGGGTCTTGCTCTTGCTCAGGCTGGTTTCCAACTCCTGAGCTCAAACAATCCGCCCGCCTTGGCCTCCCAGAGTGCTAGGATTACAGGTGTGAGCCACCGCGCCCGGCCTGTGAGTTTTTTTTTAAACGCCATAAATCCATAAACAGTGGCATTTATTACTCTAATTTAATGTGAGTGCTCCTTCTAAGAGGATAAGTCTCAAACTGATGAGGTTATTAGTCCTCCTTAGGAGCAGAAGATAGGGTATTGGCATATGGCAAACAGAAACCAGCAAGCTCTTGCTCTCTCCTTCCCGCCCTCCTGCCCCCACTTTCTTTTCTCCAGCTAGGGTGTTTGCATTAAATCATAAAGCATGCGATGAATTCACAGGAACTGCATGAAAGTAGTGGTTATACATGAAACTGCCGATAAGAAAGTGAAAAACAGAACGGGCTGCCGCTTGAAATGCCCCTTTGTGATCTTAGGTTCCTGAAGATTTTGTGCTAGTGAGAAGTAAGCACTTGACTATATCCTAGGGATCACTATGTCTGCATAGAACAAACAAGGAAGGACAGAGACAGAGAGAGAGAGACAGACAGACAGATATTAAAGAAAAACAAAAACCTTCAGATGGAACAAATTTCACATGGAAACAGAAGTTGGAAAAAATATGTTGAAAAACATTTTACCTGTGATTCCTATTTCATAAACATACTACAAGACCCTTAAATAACCAACAAAATTATATTGTGAATCCCGAAAGTATATTAGGAAGAGGCATTAAACATACAGTGCCTATGAGGATAGGGTTGAACAACTTGGGTTTTTAAAATATAAATTTGTAAAAGCTATTTGTATATTATGGATATTAACCCTTTATCTATCATTTGCATTGCAAATAATTTTCCCCAATTTATTCTTGGTCTACTTTGTATTGTTTTGGTACATTTCCCCCATAAAAAGTTGCTTTTTAATGTAGTAGGGTATGTCTACTTTTATTTTTATAGCTTTTGGGCTTGTTGCTTTGATTAAAATATTCTCCTCAGCTCCAAAATTATACATACAGTCTCCTAAATTTTCCTCTAGGATTTTTAAGTGTTTTTTTCTTCTGTCTTTCATTTACTTTGCTTCAAAATTTAATGTTGTAAGATAAAGGTCCAACTTTATTTTCTGCTATGTAGATAGTCAGTTGTGTTATTAAATAAACCATTTGTTCATCTGAATTAAGTTCCACCTTTGTTGTATATTAAAATCATGAGATCTATGTCTGGCTTTTGCATTCTGTTTCATGGATCTATTGTTTATTCTTTTTTTTTTTTTTTTTTTGAGACAGAGTCTCAATCTGTCATCTTGCTTGGCTAGAGTGCTGTGACACCAGCCTAGCTCACAGCAACCTCAAACTCCTGGGCTCAAGTGATCCTCCTGCCTCAGCCTCCCAAGTAGCTAGGTCTACAGGCGTGCACCACCACACTCTGCTAATTTTTTCTATTTTTAGTAGAGACGGTGTCTCACTTTTGCTCAGGCTGGTCTGGAACTCCTGACCTCAAGTGATCCTCCCAGAGTGCTAGGATTACAGGCATGAGCCATTGCTCCTGCCCTATTGTTTATTCTTATGGCAATATCACACTGTTTGCATTATAGTAGTTTTATAGTATGTTTTATTTTTATTTATTTATTTATTTATTTATTTTGAGACACAGTCTCACTGTGTTGCCCTGGCGTCATCCTAGCTCACAGCAACCTCCAACTCCTGGGCTCAAGCAATCCTCCTGCCTCAGCCTCCCGAGTAGCTGGGACTACAGACGTGCGCCACCATGCCCGGCTAATTTTTTCTATATATTTTTAGTTGTCCAGATAATTTCTTTCTATTTTTAGTAGAGACGGGGTCTCGCTTTTGCTCAGGCTGATTTCGAACTCCTGAGCTCAAACAATCCACCCGCCTCGGCCTCCCAGAGAGCTAGGATTACAGGCGTGAGCCACCGCGCCCGGCCGTGTATGTTTTCTTTTTATTTTAATTTTTTTAGTAGGTTTTAATATATTACAAGGCAAGCTCCTTCACTATTATTTTTCAGAATTTTCTGCTATATTCTTAGACATTTATTTGTCTACACAAGCTTTATGGTAATTGTAGCCATTTTAAAAAATTCAACCCTGTTGTGATTTTAATTAAAATTGCATTAAATGTATACATTACTTTTAGAAGACTAGACATATTTATGTTATAAAAATCTTTATACCCAAGAACTTGGTACATCTGTTCAGGGGCTTTATGTCCTTGAGTAAAAATCTTATAGATTTTCTTATATATGTTCTTTCTTGTTAAATTTATCTCTAAATATTCTTCTACTTGAGTTTCTATTGTGAATAGAACATTTCTTCCAATGTCCATTTCTAGCTGGTTATTTCTAGAATGGAAAATTATTTATTTTATGTTATATCCAGCCACCTTATCAAGGCCTGTCATTAATATAGTAGTTTTTTTCTCCCACTAACATCTTTTGGATTTTCTAGTTATACAACAATTTCATCAGCAAAAATGGGAATATTTAACTTTTCTCAATTATTTATGCCAAGTATTTCTTTTTATGTTTGCCTTATACATTAGCCAAAACCCTCCCAAACAATGTTGAAATAATAATGTCAACTGTGAGTATCCTATCTTGGTTTTGGTTTTTATTTTGGTAAAAATAGCTTGAGTATGTGATTATTTAGAATGTATTATGCTACTGTCTAGTCCCTTCAATTATTTTTTTTATTGAGAACTATAGTATGTATACAAAAGTGTGGAAAACACACAAACTGATTAAAGAATAAAAAAGAATGTCCATGTACCCACTACCAACCTTAGGAAATTAAGCATCATGTAATTTAGAACTGCTATCCTGAATTTTGTATTAATAATTACTTTGATTTTCTTTGTAGTATTATTATATATATATGTACCCCTAACCAAAATATTGCTTAGATTAGCCTTTTAAAAACTCATATAGAGTTATACTGCATATATTCCTCTGTGAATTGATTTTTCTTCTCGATATTACCATACCTTGATTTTAAGATGTGAAATAACACATTCTGTCACCTCCTACTAGTACCAAAACATCACTGTGTCATCTTCTACAAAGTGTCCAGAAGTGACACCAGTTGTTACCATCTCTGCTTCTCACACCTCCCCATGTCTAGACAAAGGACCCTGTGCTGCAAGTATCTCCCTCCTATTGATAGGAGCCACTTCCAACACTTGTATAAGAACTCACCAGATCTCCCCAATCCTGGGAGGACACCTCCCTTTTCTAACATGCAACAGTGCCCAGTTTCTCCAGTATCGGGATTTACTCTCCTTAACCTCCAGGCAGTTCTCCAACATCCTTGAATACTGGGTTCAGCTGATCAGCACCCCACCTGAGTCTCCTAATTAATTCTAGTGTCTCAGAGACCATCTCCACTTGCAGGGCACAAAGAGACCCACCCTGCCTGCCAGTGTCACTGAGGGAATCTTGATTAGCATAACCCTGCCAGGTCCCAGCCGTCCTAGACTGTGTTATTGTTGAAAATACTACTTTCCCTCCCTGGGGTAGATCACACCTCCCCGCCTGCCTTGCAGGGCCCCTCCCTGATAGTATTTTATTAATATACCCAGGGCAACCATGTGACTTGCTTTGTGGCCAATAAAGTGTGGGTCAAACGGACACACATCATCTCTGGAAAGAAGCTTTGGGAGCCAGCTAGTGGTTTGGCCATCTGTCGCTTTCCACTGCCTTGAGATTGGCAATGTCCCAGACAAGGTGTGCTCCACCAGCCTGGGTCCCAGAGTGAAAACAGCGTTGGAGGATGGCACAGACATTGAGATGGCCAAGTAGGAGGAGTGAGAAATAAACCTTTGCTGTTGTCGGCCACAGAGCCTTTAGGACTGTTTGTTACCTCAGCATAACCTGACACCTCCTGATTGCTATAGCAACTCTCTCTTTGGTCTCAAAGCCAAGTAGCAGCTTTTCATCTGCAAGCAGCAGGTCAGTGCCCCCTACCAACCAGGACACTCCCCCCGCCATGACTTCAGAGACAGCTCCCCTGACTCCCAGCACCTGACACCATCTGTGACAATTGCAGCTACTATTCAGATAATCGCACAGTGGCCCGACATTCCCAATTCCCCCCACCTCCACGCCTAGGGGTTGGGGAGAAGGAGTGACTATTCCCTGGCCCCACTTTTGACATGTCGTCCCAAGTCCTTGACATTTGGCGGATGGTCCCAGCCTGTGCTTTCCTGGATTTACATCTTCCTGCAGGTACCTGTGATGACATTGGGGCCTTGGAGAGAGGCCAGTGCCTTCCCCCACTGACTTCCCATGAACCCCATTTAGTGTCACCTGTGTCACCTGACTGTGGAGTGAGGTGCCAGGTGGATGTCACTGATGATTGGGCCACCTGCTCCAGCCTCAGCTTTGGTCTTCCCACGTCTGCCCCTTCCTTCTCCCCAGAAGCCCTCTTGTCTGTCTTGAGCTCTGGCTGGGACTGCATTAATTCTGGAGCCACCTCTGGGTCTCAGCTGTGCGCGGGCAGCCTACAGACAAGCCATATCTGACGCTCACAGCAGCGCCTCTCAACCCTGTAGAGCACTCTTTCTCTTCCGTCCTCTCCAGCATGCCCATGTGGGCATGGGGGCATTTCTGGACAGCAGCAAGAGGATCCTTGCAGTCTCAGCTTGTCCACCTCCTCCCTGAGTGCGGCTGGGGCTCCCCTGGCTCTGGAGGCAGAGTGGCCACTGCCCCAGCTCAGAGTGCAAAGATGTCACCTTTCCCTCTCCCTTCTGGGCAGGTGTTGAAAGGATTGTGCTCCCAGCCAGTAAATGCTAAGCCAGCGGCGTGGGAGAGATATTGGTAATGAACACCATCGATTTCAGAGTGGGAGAAGTCACGTGCTGATTCCACCTGGCTTCCTGACAGAGGTGTGGATTTTCAAGGCTGAGAGGAAGAGCCAGGGAGATGGAGAGGGCATTGGCGGGTAGGAGATGGGCAAAGCCTGAGGCCAGGAGGTCTGGTGGCTGGAGCAGAGGAGGAGGATGAAAGAGAAGGGGCGATGGGGAGGGAGCAGGGAGCCACCTTCCCAGGAGCCTGGTGCTCCTTACAACAGGGACCCCTTCATGTTTGCATTCCCAGCACAGTGACAGCATTTCATGGTGTTTGACAGGCCAGCTTTGTTTGCAGCGTCTTGGGCAGCCCTGAGGCTTGGCCACGTGGCTCCAGTGGTCTCCAAGGAGACTGCTCTGAAAAACAGTAGCAACAGTTTCTTTTCTTTCAATCCTTTTTTTTTTGAGACAGGGTCTTGCTCTGCTTCCCAGGCAGGAATGCAGTGGCATCATCATAGCTCACTGCAGCCTCGAACTCCTGGGCTCGAGGGAGCCTCCTGCCTCAGCCTTCTGAGTAGCTAGGACTACAGGCAACAAAACTTTTTGAAAACAAAGATCTTAATACTGGGCAAATTGGTCAAATGTGTTATGAAATTGATGAGGAGGACCCTAAGAGTGGCCCAGACCCCTGTCTTCTCCCCTCACGTAGCTGTGCCACTGATGTCATTGTTTGACTTCCAGAACCACCTCATCTGGACACTTTCTCTTTTTATTCCTTCACCTACTTCCCCAACTTGGCCACACACCCTCTGAGGCCGGGTCGATATCATGTATTCCCCGGGTTTCAATTTTGGAGCAGCCAGCATCGCTTGGTGGGTATGCACCAAGCCTTTCCTTTGGGATCCCTCCAGGGACTCTGGATAAAGCCGGCGGGGGGTAGGGGGACACCCAGGAGACATGAGAGGGACAGCCACAGTCCCTCAAGGACCTCCAGGCTTCGGAGTTCACTGGCTGCCTTTGCAACCTCTGGCCCTTCCCTGGGCTTGGGCCTGCTGGGAAGAGGAGGATTTGCAGTTTTCCTCTCTGCAGAGCTTCTTCCCTTAGCAAGGATCAGACCTAATTTTATGTTCACAATTTTGTATTCTTGTTTTTTAAGAGAAACCCCCAATTGTGGTGAGGTTGGCACTCTGACCTCTGCCTTGAAATGCTTCCCCCTGGACTGTAGTCCTTCCTGCACCCACCTCGAGCCCCCTCTCCCCGCCCCCACCACCAAGCTCTCTGGTTGTGTCCTCCTGTGCCAAGGCTGGGGTCACCTCCTGGTCTGAATTTCCATCATGTGAAAGTCACATCTTGGTTGAACTTGAGCTTCATAGTGGACGAGGCAGCAGCCTGTGTTATTTGAGGTTCAAAGTTATTTTTTCATTACCTTCAGACACATAACATAGTCTCCAAGTTGTCAGAGATAAGCAAAGCCCGAGGCTAGCTAAAGTGCTAAGGACAGATTTAATCAATAATAACGGTGGGCTGGGAGGCTCACGCCTGTAATCCTAGCACTCTGGGAGGCCGAGGAGGGTGGATCACTCAAGGTCAGGAGTTCGAGACCAGCCTGAGCAAGAGTGAGACCCCGTCTCTACTAAAAAATAGAAAGAAATGATCTGGACAACTAAAAATATATATATAAAAACATTAGCCGGGCATGGTGGCGTGTGCCTGTAGTCCCAGCTACTCAGGAGGCTGAGGCAGTAGGATTGCTTGAGCCCAGGAGTTTGAAGTTGCTGTGAGCTAGGCTGAAGCCACGGCACTCTAGCCCGGGCAACAGAACAATACTCTGTCACAAAAAAAAAAAATAAATAAAATAAAAAATAAAATAATCAATAATAACTACTGCAACAGGGAAGGGTCCAGTGTGAACTGAATTTTGACCGGTACAGAGGTGACTGGGTGTCTTAAAGGGAGAACCCGGGAATGGGGAGGGAGTGGGGGGATCAGTAGAGGCAGATGTGAACTAAAATAAAATTTTAAGGCTCACTCCCCCCACCGGCTGACTAAATGGACCCCCTCGTGGCCAAAGGAATATCCTAAAACTAAATTGCCTGCCAGGAGGAAGGAGGTCAGACATGCCTTATCATGCCCCCCTCCCTTCTTGGGGACATCCTTCGTGACCCATTAATAGGCCTAAGGGTATGCAAGACAAACCTGCAGGTCCTCAATTTACACAACAAACATATGTCCAGTGGCTTATCTCTGATAAACAGCTCCTTATGTTAAGGCATTCCAAGCCTTTAGACAAAGCTTCATGTCTTTAACCAATTACAAGCCAAAGAATCTTTTTTTTTTTTTTTTGACACGGCTAGAGTGTCGTGGCATCATCCTAGCTCACAGCAACCTCAAACTCCTGGGCTCAAGTGATCCTTCTGCCTCAGCCTCCCGAGTAGCTGGGACTACAGGCATGCGCCACCATGCCCGGCTAATTTTTTCTATATATTCTTAGTTGTCCGATTAATTTCTTTCTATTTTTAGTAGAGACGGGGTCTGGCTCTTGCTCAGGCTGGTCTCGAACTGCTGAGCTCAAACAATCCGCCCGCCTCAGCTTCCCAGAGTGCTAGGATTACAGGCGTGAGCCACCGCACCCGGCCTCAAGCCAAAGAATCTTTAAATCTACCTATAACCCGTAAGCCCCCGCTTCGAGATGGCCCACCTTTCCGGGCCAAACCAATGTATGCCTCCCACATATTGATTTATGACTTCACCTGTAACCCTTGTCTCCCTGAAATGTATAAAACCAAAGTGTAACCCAACCTCTGTGAGTCCACTGCTCGAGACCTCTTGGCCGTGGCTCCGAGTCATGGTCCTCAAATTTGGCTCAGAGTAAATCTCTTTAAAATTATTTTACAGAGTTTGGTCTTTTTTTTTGTTGACACAGGGATGTGAAAAGTTACAAAACGTAGGAAGAGGGGGTGGCCCCTGCGAAACCCATCTGGGTTTGCCAAGTGGCCTTACGGAAGTTAGACTCTTCCTCTCCCGCAGAGCTGGGAGACGAGGCCTTGTCCTCAGGTGTTGGCTGGAAAACCGGGAAATTCTTCTGGTAGCCTTGAACTTTCTCAGGCAAGCACTTTAAGGGAGGCCGGGGTCATGCCAGGGCTGCGTGCGGGCTTGGGCTGTTAGAAACTGTGTCAGTGTTTGTTCAAGTCTGCACAGGCCAAGGCTTAGCACAGTCGAGAAAGGACGAAAATTCCCCATCCTGCTTCTCAGAGCTAACCTCAAACTTGTTGCTGGGTAGGTGACCCCCTCCCAAAGTTTGAAAGCACTTACATATATATGTGTATGTGTGTCCTGTGTCCAACCAAACTATGTCACTGCTTTCACATAACAAGACATTGTGCCCATGATACCGTTCTTTCTGACTTAAGCACAGTGTTCCATAGCTTGAATATCCCCTAGTCTTACTGGATTGAAACAATCCAATTTGGGTTGTTTCCAATTTTCATTGGAATTGCAATAAAGCGGTTCGCAATAAACATCCTCGTGAACGCCTCCTTGAGGTTCTTTGTGGACACAGAGACGGAGGATGAGATGGTGGTCCTAGGGTATGCATTTAAAATTTTAATGGATACCGTCAAATTGTCCTTTTAAAGCAACCCAACCGGCTCACACTCCTATCAGCTGGGTAAGAACATTTCTTCTTCACACCTGTGCCCAGACTGGATGGGCTCAAACTTCCTAGTAGTTACTAGGAAGCAACTGGTTATCTACGAAGGTCAAAAAATTTGCTAAGTCAAAACTCGTATTTTTGTTTGTTTCCTTTGGTCATCTGTATTTCCTTTTCTGGGACCTGCTTTGACTCTTCAGATATTAAAGTGACTTCTGATTGAATTCTGTGTTACTTTGGCTGTGGGGTCCTGCCGGTGGCAGGATAGAGCGATGGCAAGACAGGGCAGGAGTTGAGGAGAGCAAGTTGCAAGTTCTACCCAGGCCCCAGCAGGAGGAACCGAAACTAAGTAGAGGCTGCAGGAGCAGGCCCACACTCCAGAGTCCAAGCCCCCTCCATGGGGGCGGGGGAGGAAGGGCAGCCTCCAGGGAAGGCGCTTGGGGACAGGCAGCCTGGGGACTGGGCCACCAGCAGCTCTCCTGCCTGACACCCCACGGCGCTGAAATCCAGCAGAGGGGAAGGGGTGGGGAGAAAAGAGGTGAGGTGGGGCGGGGCAAAGGTGAGGCTGTGCTCAGCTCTCACGCCTAGCAGGGCAGGTAACCATCACTTTCACTCTGAGCTGGGTGCTGCCTCCCTGCTGCTGTCCCTGCTCTGGCGCTGGCTCTGCCCCCAGCCCCCCTGGCTGCCCTGCCCACCAGGCCCATGCAGCTGCTCTGGCTCCTCGGCCTCTGGTTGCTCAGAGGCTCCCCAGCGGCCGCAGGTGAGGGGAGAGGTGGGAGGGGCTGCAGTGACCTTCCTGATGCCCTGGGGCTGGGGTGCTCTAGGGCCCCAGGGAGCGGAGAAGGGGTGGCTGGGAGCTCGGGGTGCAGGAGAACCAGCTGGGAGGGGACAAGGATAGCCGCTGCGCTGTCCGCTGAGTGGGTGGCAGGGTAACACAGCGGAATTGGGGGGGCAGGAGTCACCTCTCCCCAGAGGAGTGCTCTTCCTGCTTTGACCCTTCTGTCACCCACACTGGCCTCGCCCTCCCTGCACTTCCATCGGCTGTGTCCACCTTCCTCTGTCCCCTCACCCCCGGCACAGCCAGCTCCCTGATATCTATAGAGAGAGCGGGTTCAAGTTAGTAAACTAATTAATCCAGTGGCTGAAACAGAATAGTTATATAAAATGTCTGTTTTTGTGATTAACACTCACCACTAAACCTTAAGGTCTTGGGGACTCATGCCTGCCTGCTGATGCAGCTCTTTCTGGAAGCTTCCTTCTCTGTCCCATCTCTCAGCCTCTCAGTGTGGTCCTCGGTCCATGTACCTCAATCCCAGCGGAAGCTGAGCTCTGTCTCTTTTCCCCTTTGGTGTTCTCTACGCAGCTTCCCCCTCTGGCCGCTTCCCCCTCTGGCTGCTTGTTTCCTGGTGGGGACTTGGCTGGGTTCTCTCTCTCCCAGCAGAGGGCAGGGGAGGGGGGAGGACTCCAGGCAGCAGGGGGAGGAGAGGGAGGAGCAGACGGAGGGGAGCACAGGAGGGCTACCATGCAGACAAGGCCAGGGAGGGGCTGAGGGCTCCCCCCACTCTCCCCCCGAGAGCAGACACAGGCAGTAGGTGGATTCCAGAACCGAGTAGGTGGGCTCCAAACTACCTCGGGTGGGGACGTGAGCCTGGCACATCCCACCCTCTGTGACATGTGTCTGTAACGTGGGGGGGTGGGTAATCTGTGTGGTGTGGTGTGACAAAATGGCCTGCAGATTCACCAGTGCGTTCCTCTGTTCTACCACCAATACAGGAACTGTATCCACGGCCACGGCCACCTCCCATGCGCTTCCCCCCAGGGCGGGCGCGGCCCCCGCCGCACTCAGTCCCCCCCAGCCCTCCTCTTCCGCTCCTGGCAACAGGGAAAACACACCCACCCCTCTCACCACCTACCCTCATGATAAGCCCGTTTCTGAAACATTGATCAAATCTCCAATCGATTCCAACACCTCAACAATCCCGCCGTCCAAGTTTGTCTTCATGGTTGAAACCGCCCCACCCACCGTCTTTGTCTATGCAGCCACCACGGAGTGTGTATATCCAACGAGTTTCACAGTCGCCACCTCCTGTGTGACTGTGACCCAGGCGTCCTTCACCAGCTCTTACACCCCCAGTCCCGTGACACAGAGGCCAGCCACAACTGTCACCAGCACTTCCCCTATTACCACCACTGAGAAAGTGACCTCAGCCGTGACATCTTCGCCCACCACCAACACTGCCACAGCCCCGCCCTCCTCCTCTGTCACAGCCACGGACACAACCCTCCACACCATGATCTCCTCTACAACTGGAACCACAGGAAGGACGACCCTGACCCCTGCAAGTGTCCGTACAACCAAGTCCCACACCCCAGAAATTACTCCCATCTCTGGCACTACCTCTTCTCTAGATACTACAAAAACCTTCTTAACAACAGGAACTAATAACATATTCTCACCCACCACCAGGACCGCCCTGATCAGAATGGCCACGATTCCAACTTCATTTCCTAACATCAGCGGTACATTGAAAACAGAGACCGCCACCACCCATTCCACCACCTCCACCAGGGTACTCACAACACCTGCAACACCCACGAGTGACGCTTCCCGGGAAACTCTCACCCCGGAACTCACGTCTACTTCCCCCATCATTTCAACAACCACACCCACCAACAGTGCCAGTTCTCACACAGCCACCGGCTCTACCCCAACGACAACCGGCACCTTAAAGATACCCAGCAGTGGGCTTCTGTCTTCTCCATCTTCACGCATAGCCCCCACTGCCCTAACCTTGCCTGCCACCACTTTGAGTACCTGGAAGACATCCACAACCCAATCCACAGAGACTCCTGGCACAAGGATCCCTACAATAACACCAGCAGTCACCCCCACATTTGTGAGCACCACCGGTTCACTGACTATGAGGACAGACGGCACCCCAACACCCACTGTTCCCAGTACCTCAGCAACTACCACCAATATCATCCCATCTTCTCCAACCATCCAGAATACAGAAACCACATCGCTTCTTAGCACAACCCCGACCACAACTCCCACTGTGAGAACTACTCTCACAAGTACTGAGAACTTTCCGGCAAGTTCTCTCACTACAGCAATTCCAGCCACATCTGCATTCCCCTCTTCATCGACTGCCAGCACCATTC
Source organism: Propithecus perrieri (assembly GCA_963574695.1). Lineage (NCBI taxonomy): Eukaryota > Metazoa > Chordata > Mammalia > Primates > Indriidae > Propithecus > Propithecus perrieri. The sequence goes on along the minus strand of CAUYRB010059481.1, from coordinate 18,484 downwards.
CCACGGAGAGTGTCTCCTCAACTCTGGCCACCATCCACACACCCCACACAACAGCTGGATCCATCCCCACACTCGCCACTACTGGCACACTCACAACACCCACAACTATGGAAACACCTCCGTCCACTGTGGCACCCACAGCGACAGGCCCGTCGACCCTCACCAGTCCCAGAGCCACATCCACTGGGAAAACCTCGCTGACTCTCATCACCGATGTTTCCATGCATTCTCTCAAGACAGATATTTCTTATGCTCCCCTTGTCACTTTTTCAACCACTCTCACAAACACAGTGGTTTCAGGGACAACAACCAGCTCTCCTCCCACAACCACCAATGTTTTAACATCACCCACCAGTAGGATTGCATCTTCTACACTGGTTCCAAGCACAGAAGCAGTCACCAGGGGGACCACGGAGACCTTCACCACCCCTCTGTCTACCTTGCTGACCACACACCCTACTACCAACAGCAGGTCTACAGCTACATCTGAGACCACCTACCCCAACCTTCCCACTAGCCCTGTCACACACTCCACGACTGACATCACCTCTACGGCCACTGTGACAGACACAACATTCAGTACGACGTCTCTCACACCCTCCTCTCCCTCTCTCCCAACCACAGAAACAGCAAAGACTGCTACCACAGACTTGGTAAGAACAGTCACTCTGTCCACCCCACACAGCACATCCAGCTTCCCTTCCTCAGACATCTACTCCACAGTCAGCACGTCCACCACTGTCATCACCTCACCTCCCAGTACTGGGGGGACCCTGGTGACTTCCACAACTGTGACCCCATCTGCTCTGAGTACAGACATGCCTACCCCAACACTGACAACTATCACCCCCTCATCTGTGGGCATCACAGGTTCATTCACTACGTTGACAGACCTCACCTCAACACCCGCTCATCCCAGTACCTCAGCAACCTTCACAAAGGTCATCCCATCTTCTCCAACCGTCCAGAATACAGAAGTCACATCCCTTGTTAGCACGACCCCGACCACAACTCCCACTGTGAGAACTACTCTCACAAGTACTGAGAACTTTCCGACAAGTTCTCTCACTACAGGAATTCCAGTCACATCTGCATTCCCCTCTTCATCGACTGCCAGCACCACTCCCACAGAGAGTGTCTCCTCAACTCCAGCAACCACCCACACACCCCACACAACAGCTGGATCCATCCCCACACTCGCTGCCACCAACACACTCACAACATCCACAACTATGGAAACACCTCTGTCCACTGTGGCACCCACAGCGACAGGCCCGTCGACCTTCACCAGCCCCAGAGCCACATCCACTGGGAAAACCTCGCTGACTCCCACCACCGATGTTTCCACAGAATCTCTCAAGGTGGATATTACTTCTGCTCCTCCTGTGACTTTTTCAACCACTCTCACAAACACAGTGACTTCAGGGACAACCACCAGCTCTCCTCCCACAACCACCAATGTTTTAACATCACCCACCAGTAAGATTGCATCTTCTACACATGTCCCAAGCACAGAAACTGTCATCAGTGGGACCACGGAGATCTTCACCACCCCTCTGTCTACCTTGCTGACCATACACCCTACTACCAACAGTAGGTCTACAGCTACATCTGAGACCACCTACCCCAACCTTCCCACTAGCCTTGTCACATACTCCACGACTGACATCACCTCTACGACCACTATGACAGGTACATCTTTCAGTCTCACTTCTGTCATAGCCTCCTCTCCCTCTCCCCCAACCGCAGAAACAGCCAGGACAGGTGCCACCGAGTTGATAACAACAGTCACCCTCACTGCCCCACACAGTGTTTCCAGCTTCAATTCCTCAAACATCTACACCACAGTCAGCACGTCCACCAGTGCCATCACCTCACCTACCACTATTGCGGGCACCCTGGTCACCTCCACGACCATGACCCCTTCTGCTCTGAGTTCAGACATCCCTACCCCAACACTGACAACCATCACTGTGGGGCCCACTGATTTGTTGACTACAACTAGAGAACTCACTTCAACACCCCTTGGTCTCAGTACATCAGCCACCCACACAAATACCATTCCATCTTCCCCCACTGTCCAGCACACAGAGTCAACATCCCTTGTGAGCACAACCTCTGCCCCCAGGCCCACTTGGAGAACAAGTATTGCAGTCACACCTGACACCTCACTGTCAAGCCATACACCTCCCATATTGACATCTAATATAGGGACTCAGACATCTCAGGCACCCACCACCCTTGCCCTTGGAAGCACAGATTCCTCCATGTCCTCCGTTCACACTATTACTCCATCAACCGATGTCAGCACCATCATGTCAACGTCACATGTCCATAGTGCAAGTACACATTTGTTCACTCTGAAAACTTCTCTTTCAACCCCCTCCATGCAAACTTCACTCACATCTACAAGTGAGTTCACTAGTGCATCTCTTACCAGGATGAGTACAAATGCAATAACCACGTCTTTCAGTACGATCATCTTTTCTTCGATACCCACCATAATAATGTCCTCTTCTCTGTCCTCCACCAGCACAAGGACAGTGCTCACCACTACCTTTCACTCTCTTCCTTCCTCCCCACACGTGTCCAGTACAGAAAATCTAGGCTCTTCTTCTGTCCCAGCTTTTCCTATTCTGTCTTCCTCTGCAACTACCAGAACTTCTCCTACCATCTCCTCTGTGACCACAGCTCCCACTGAAACAACCCCCTTTTCTTATATTTCTCTTCCTTCCACTACACCCTGTCCAGAAACTATAACCATCACCCTAGTCCCTACCTCTCCCACAACTCCGTGTGTTGAAATGGGTCCCAGCAGTGAAGTTACTTCTCCTCTCACCACCCCGTTATCCGTCTTCCCCTTTACTACTGAAATGGTCACCTCTCCTAGTTCCACCAGTATGAGAACTGCCCTTCCTACAAACATGGGCACTTCTATTCCCATGGCTCTGGAAAGTGAGCCTACCATCATCCCAACTCATGGCACAGGGACCGTTCCCATGAGCCCAGTTTTGATGAGCACCCACACGCCCACCGGTGAGACCTGGCTGAGCACCAGCTTGGCAACCACCCCACGCATGCCTGGTCTCACCATGAAGCCACACAGTCCAACTGCCATGATGACATCAAGCAAGTTGACACACCCCACCCCACCAACCACCAGGACTTCAGCGACACCGGTGCCTACCACCCAGACTCCCACCGCCCTTACGTCACCCAAGACAACTTCAACCACTACTCAGATGACCACACAGACAAGGCTGACCACTACCCCAGGTTGGACCTCCTGCCTCCCTGTCTCCTCTCCTCCCTCCCCTGCTAAATTCCTGTGTCACCAGGGTCAGGCTCTATCCTGAACTTCCCTTTCTTCCTGTGCTTCCCAGGCACCTGTGACAATGGTGGCATCTGGGAACAAAGCCTGTGTCTTTGCCTCCCGGGGTACTCTGGGGACCGCTGTCAGTTCCAGGAGATCAGGTGCCAGAATGGGGGTACATGGGACGGCCTCAAGTGTCAGTGCCCCAGCACCTTCTATGGTTCCCGCTGTGAGTTTGCTGTGGAACAGATAGACCTAGGTGAGTTGCCAGAGCCACGCCCTCTGCACTTCCTCCTGGAGGTGCCATCGATGCTCCCTGGGTCCAGCTGTGTGGCCTGGAGGCACCCATGCCATTTTGCCTAATCCTTCCATTCCTGCCGTCTCTCCCATGCCGTCCACTGCCTCATATCATGCCTCCTCTCCATCATTCAGGAGGCGACTGGGACCACACTCCCTCCTGGGGCCTCTTCCTTAGAGGAGGAGGTCTGGGCTGTTTGGAGCTGTATTCATGTCCAATGGCCTTTCTCTCCCACTGCTAAGGACCCTTGTGTTTACAAGGGCCCACTCAGATAGTTGACATTAATTTTCTCATTTTAAGGTCAGCTGATTAGCAAGCTAATTCCATCTGCCTCCTTGATTCTCCCTTGACGTGCGGTATCACATATCCACAGGTTTGGGGGACCAGGACATAGACAACTTTGAAGGCCATTATTCTACCCACCACGGGGCAGGCAGGGAAGGACCGCAGCCTGACTGCAGAACGTCCTGTGTACTGTATACTGACTGCAGTCCATCCTGACTTCTTTCCCTCATTCCCGGACAATGCATCCCTGAATTCCTCCTCTGTCCCTGCTGCTGCATAGTTAGTCCTCAGGGACCATGGAAGGGGCAGTGGGAGTTGCCCATGGGGCAGGATGGTGGCGGTGGTGATGTCAGACAGGGGCAGATGTGCAGTGACCAGGGCTGTGCATGCTGTGTGTAGACAAAGTGGACGCTGAAGTGGGCATGGAGGTGTCTGTCGACCAGGTGTTCTCTCCGGACCTCAATGACAACACTTCTAAGGCCTACAGGGATTTCAGCAACACTTTCCGGAATCAGGTGAGGAGAAGGGGAGGGGAACTTAAGGGTCCTCCCCTGGACGTAGGCTTGGGCCCCTGGGTGCCCTCAGGCCTGCAGGTTCAGATACAAGCCCAGGGGATCCTCGGCATTTCAGATGCAGAAGATTTACCAAAACGTGCAGGGGTTCAAGGATGTGCAGATCCTGTCTCTGAGGTAGGAGACTCTTCTGGGGATGTGGAGGCAGTGTCAGGCGGGGGAAAGGCGTGCAAAGAAGGCTAGAGAATCCACCCCTTGCTTCTGGAATTGTCAGATTTCGTAGAGATGGGTGGAGAGAGTATGCAAGGGCATCACTCCATGGGTAGCTTTGTGATCATTTTCTGGGCCCATTTCTCCCTGGTGGGGGAGAGTGGCACCCTCCTCTTCAGCACCCTGGAAGGAGAGAGGTTGTAGGGACATGTGGGGAGGTGGTGTCTGGACTGGTGATGTGGCCTCCCTCTGGCTGGCCTCTGCTCTGCTGGGTGGGTCAGCATGAGAGAGGGGCAGACAGCCCGGGAGGCTTGGTTGGTGGCAGCTCGATGCAACACGAAGTGAAAGTCAATTACTCCTTGCCCTGCCTTCCCAGGCCGACCAAGTCAGGGATGCTGGCAGCCCCTTCTGAAAAGGATGTGTCTGGCATCCCACCTCATGACCTTTGCCCCCTTCCCATGCCCTAGTGGTTGGTCCTGGAGGTGCCCCTCCAAGAACCTATGTGCCCCAGGCCTGGGCCCCCTCTAAGGCCCTTGATCCCTCAGGAGTGGCAGCATCGTGGTGGACTACCTGGTCCTGCTGGAGCTGTCCTTCAGCCCCCAGCTGGACGGCGAGTATGAGAAGGTGAAAACGGCCCTGAAAGAGGAGCTTCAGAATGCCAGCCAGGATGGGGACAGCTGCCACAGCAAACAAAGTGAGAACAGCTGGAGGGAGGGTCGGGCTGGGGCTCCAGCTCAGTCAGGGGCCTTCCGGGCTCAGGCGCAGCCCCGTGGTAGCTCTGGCAGGTTGGGAGAAGGGGCACAGGTCCACACACAAGGGGGCCAAGGCTGGGCTAGAGTGGGTCTCACCAGGACTTGGTGCTGAGAAAGAGACCCCCTGACAATTATGCACAGCGTTTCCAGGATGGATGCAGACCCCTGTGATTGGGGGAGATGAGGGGGGCAGTAGGAGTCTTCCCTGCGATGCCTCCACAGCCCCCACACTGAGAGAGCCCTCCAGTCCCCCACCCCCGTACTGCTTCCTGGCCCTAGCCCCGTTACCAGACCGGGTCATCTCATCTGCGTCCGTGTCCCCACAGCCCTGTGTTTTAAGCCTGACTCCATCAAGGTGAACAACAACACCAGGACAGAGCTGTCCCCGGAAGGTGAGGGTGGCAAAGGGCTGAGTGGCCTCAGGCAGCCATAGCCCCTCCCACCAGGGACAGGGGGTGGGGAGGAGCCCCTTTGGGGGAGGCAAGCGATGTGGCCCAGGGCCGTCCTTCCTGGCCCTCGCTAGCGGTTTCCACTGGAGGACCCGCAGGGACCGTGAGGGGAGGATGAGGGCCTTCCTCTCATCTAATCCCAGGGTCTACCCCACGACACTCACTCTCGGAAATGTAGTCCTCCCCATGCGTTTTCAGAGTGGCCATTCTCAGGCCCCTAAGTAGGATGGATGAGGTCCCAGTCTCTCTGCAACCCTCCTCCCCCTCACCACCCCCAGCCATCTGCCGCCGCGCCGCACCCAAGGGCTATGAGGAGTTCTACTTCCCCTTGGTGGAGGTGAACCAGCTCCGCTGTGTCACCAAATGCACGTCGGGCGCGGACGGCGCCATCGACTGCAACCAGGGCCAGTGCATCGTGGAGAGGAGCGGTCCCGCGTGCCGGTGAGGCCCCGCCCCTGCGCGGGAGCCCCGCCTACAACCCCGCCCACGGCCCCTTGCCCCGCCCCGCGCTCGGACCCGGCGGGGAGGTGCTGAGGCTCTGAGGCCTGCGCGCGCCCCCAGGTGCTTCTCCACTGACGAGCTCTGGTTCTCCGGCCCGCGCTGCGAGGTCGCCATCCGCTGGAGGGCGCTGATCGGCGGCCTGGCGGGGGCCGCGGCGCTGCTGCTGCTGCTACTGCTAGCGCTGGGCGTCGTGCTGGCGCGCTTCCGTAGGAGGGGCGGCCGCCGCAGCAGGTGAGCACGCGGGGGGGCGCGGGGCGGCAAAGGGTCTCAGTCGGGGCGGCCCTGTCTCACCGCGCGGCGGCCCCACCTAGGTCCTGGGAGGAGGACAGGAAGTGGCTCGAGATCTGGGATGAGGACAACGTGGGTACTTTTTCAAACATGGGCTTCGAGGACATCAAGAAAGGTGAATCCTGCCTCTTGGGGAAGCGGGTAGGGGTTTCCTGGGGCACTGCGAGAACCGACGAATTCCTCGTGCTAGGGGGCTTGTGTCCACGCTTCCCATCCCCCTCGCCCCTCCTGCGGAGGGCAGGAGGGTAGGAGCGGGCTCCTGGGCCCTGAGGCCTGGCCTTCCTCACGTTCCCCCACCCCTCTCCCTTCCCTGTCCTCCCCTCTGCTCCTCTTTTCTCTCTCTAGTCAAGGATGAAAACTTCCATGTGGCCTTGGAGAACGTGGACACCAATATCGGGGTGAGAGGCCTAAGGGGAGACCTAAGGAGCTCTCCTGGCTCCAGTTCCGGATTCTCTCCCCGACCCCCACCAGGGCCGGGGCTGGGTTAGGATCAGGAGGTTGTGGCCCTACCCGCCAAGCTGGTGGCTCCCTGTTCCCACTCTGTGGCAGGTGCACATCCAGAGACCTGAGGTGACCTCGTCATCCTCATTGTGAGCCCTGCCCAGGATGGAACCATCTGCACTGCGTCCATTTCAAGAGCCGGCCCAAAGACTTCCGCAGCCCAGACTCCTGGTGTCCTTGGGTAAAATGAGACTGTTCCTCTGAATTCCATCCTTCTCCCAACTTAGCCAAAACCCACCTGGAGACCCAGTTCACACCCAGGCTCTTCCCCTGTGGGGCTTTGGGCAAGTCAGTGACTTCTCCCAGCCTCGGTTTCCTCACCTGTAGAATGGGTACAACACGCTTGTCTCGATACCTCCTAGTTATTGTGAAAACCACATAGGCTTGCTCGATTAATTCTCTGCCCCGGTCCTCATGTTCCCATTGGCTCTCTCAGCTCCCCCAGTCCTCATGTCCTGTGCCCGGTCTCAGGCCCACCCTCTCCTAACTCCTTGCTCTTATTTCTTACATTGTCTACCCTTCTGAGCCCACTCCTTAGTCAGTGCCCCCTTCCCCTTCCTGTTCCCTCAGCCCCAGCACTAAATCCTCCCTCCTCCCCATACCCATCCCTAGTGAGGTATCAACACTCTCTGTGTCTTGGACTCCCCCAGGCCCCAGCCCCCACTGTGAGGCTCTGCTCCTTCCCCTCACCCGCAAGGGCCCTCGATCCCTGTGGGTGGGGGGAGGGCGTGAGTTTGCCCAGGTCCCTGAGAGGGGAAGTGGGGCCCTGAGCCCTGGAAGCCCCCTCAGTCCTCCCTCCTCCTTCCTCAACCCTCCCTCCTCTCTCGCCTACCGCTGCCTTTTTCCCATCGCCTCCGCCTTCCCCTCCTCCCCCCTCTCCTTGGTGTCACCCCCATCTCTGCAGTAACCTCTGAGCCCCAAGCCCTGAACCTCCTTTGCCAGGAAGGTCTGCTCTGGGAACAAGAGGTCGGCAAGTCCCCGTTCTCCATGTGAACACAATATAGCACTTTTTGTAAAAGAAGCTGCTCTCTCTCTCTCCTTTTCACCCCCAGTGGACCCTACTAGTTGGAGAACAGGGACTTCTGGGTGAGGGAGGAGGGAGGGGTCTGTGAGCAGCCCTCGGGGGCCATGACTGTCCTCATGGGAAACATAGGATTGGGGGGAACCATTTTGTTAGGGAGTGGGTGGGTACAGGGCCCCTTGGGAGCTTAGGGCTGGGGCTTTGGGAAGAATTGGACCCTTGGTGCTGGGTCAGGGAGGTAGGTGGGGCTGCCCGGGCCAGTGGCCTACTGTGAGGATGGGCCTCCCCAAACACCTTGAGCCCCCCAAGCCCTGATTGCAAGCATGCACTCGCAGCAAGGCCTGTCTGCTCTGGGGCGGGCCCTCCTGGTCGCTGTGGGTAACTGACCAGCTAAGGAGGGTCAGGAATAATTTGTCCCCTTGGCTCTTTGGGTGGGGGTTTGGGAGAGGCCCCTGTAACCTTTGCCCTAGGCAGGGACTGGCCATGGCCTTTCCTCACCTCTTTCTGGCCAGAGGTGGGGACCAGTACCATAAAGTCTCAGGTGTGAGTAGGTACCCCGCCTAGGAGAAGGGCTGGGGGTTGGGCCCTGGGGAAAGCACTGGAAATTTGGAAGGGGCCTTCTGGGCTGGGTGGTAGGGAAGAAAGGCTGGACAAAAGAGAGGCTTCTGTGGGGCAGGGGTGAGGTTCCTTCATGTGCCCTGGCCTCTGGCTGACTGCCCCTCCCTCCATGGCCCCCTCTCCCTGGCGGTCCTTGGCCCCCGCCCCTTGGCAACAATTGCTCACTGTCACACCTGTGGCCTCTGTCCCTCCCTCTGGCCCTGCCCCACTGTGGCTCTGGCTTCCGCTGAAGAGACCCTGGCTCAGGGCAGTCAGTGCTCCAGCAGTCAGAGGGGAGGAGGTCGACAGGCTGTCCTTTGTCACCACTCCCCGTAGTCACCATAAACCACCCACTTCATGCCATCACCTCACTGCCACCCTGGGCCAGGCACTGTCCTTCTTCAAGGCAAAGGTCTCCGGGGTACCTTTTTATAGCTGATCCCTTCTTGGGAGGCTCTCACTTCTTCGTCCCTCCTGACGAGGGAAGACGGTGCTGCCAGGGCCCCTCCCGGGAGATGCTGGTGACCTGGATCCTGCTGCTGGCTCTCCGGCTCTGGGTATCTGCCACCACCTTTCCTGCAACAACACATGCACAGAGTGAGTGCGCCTGGGCTGGCGCTGGGGGGCTGGTGGGGGACTGGCCTCCTTGCCTCCCTTTGCAAGGAAGGGGGCTACCAAAAGACTGGAGATTGTGCTGTGACCTCATCCTGCCTTTGGGGTCCTACAGGGGTTACTCTGGAGGCCTGCGGGGGCCTGTGGTTGTGCAGGTCACAGCCCCACACACAGCTCCAGCCTCAGGGCGAGGGGCCACTGAAATCCACCCCTCCTGCTCCCCAGGCTCCCCCAGAGGACAAGGGGCTTTTCATCACATAGACGGTGGTCTCTGCCTGTCCTCATCCTCGGGGCTGCATCCGAGGGCCAGGTCTTCCCAGGTCACAGAAGCACTCACAGCACAGGCTGCTGTCCCAGTGGCGGGGAGGAGTCCCGGGATGTCTGTCAGCTTTGCCCCTCAACCTGGGGGAGCCCCTCTAGTTAGAAATGACTGAGGGTCTGAAGGAGGGGACACAGGCTTGGGGTCCTTGTCGAGCCTCTCGTGGCCATGTCTGGGAAGTGACTAGGTACAGGCCAATTCCCCTCAGGCATGGAGGAGCCCCAGGGAAGGGGTGGGCAGGGGTGAGGGGTGGTAGGAGAGGGAGACCTTGAGTTGGAGCCCAGGGGGTGGTTGGGGAGGGGCAGGGGAGTTGGAGTGGGGGTCTCTGGAGCCTGGTGGGGTGCCCATGAGGTAACCCAAGAGGCAAGCTCAGCCACCCAGTCAGGAACTTGGCCTTCCCTGCCCCGAGAGACCTCCCCTGGCCCAGACATGCGAAGGGGAGCTGACGGGACAGGAGTGAGGGCTGGAGTGACGAACTGTGTGGGTTTCGGGACATTATGAGAGTACGTCAATAACAGATTCCCTTTAAGGAAATGTCTTGAGAGTAGGAAGCTGTGAGTGGGGGGGGTCGATGTTAGGGGGGACCCTCCCCACCCCTGCTGGCCAGGCCTGGCCTTGCTGGTCCTGGGAGCTCTCTCCAGCCAGGTGACCTGAGGGGACAGTGGTGGTGGTGATGCTGACGATGGAGGCATTGCTCTGTGGGTCCAGCCATGCCTTAGAGACAGCCACCAGCAGCCAAAGGCCCTGTCTCTAAGGTGCTTATAATCGCATGGAAAAGATAACACAGGTGAATCCGTTAGTGCGCAAAAGAGTGAGGAAAACACCTACCTACGGTCAGTGCAGAGAGCAGAGGAGGGGGTGAGGCCAGGCAAGCAGGGCCCTTCTGGAGGGCTCTGGAAGGTCTGACAGTGACCCCTGTACCCCACCCACGGAGGGCTGCGCCATTTCACAGCGTGTAGCTCATAGGATTCTCACGGGGAGAATTGCGTAAGGAAGTCAGGACAGAGGAAACGAGGGCTCAGAGAGGGTGGGTGACTTGCCTGGGTCCGCTCAGCTGATAATTAGCATGACTGCCCTTTGACACTGGGTTTGTGGGGGGTCCACCCTCCTTCTGGAGGACCTCAGTCTTCTCTAGTCCCCTCACCACCCAACAGGCCTATATTCTGGGTCCTTGGGGGAACAGTTCAGATGTCAGGTCAGAGACCACCGGCGGCATCTATAGCTTTCTTTCCTTCCTACTGTCTGCACCCTCTTCTGGGTACGCTAGTTCAGGCTAAGGACTGATATGGGTTTGGACAAGCAGACAGTAGCGTGAAGGAAGACCACCCTGAGAAGGCAGGAAAAACATTTCCACGACTGCGCAGGGAGCTAGGGCATAGGAATGCCCTGGAAGGTGAGGGCCACGTGCCAGGTGGAGGGAGAGGTTGGGTGGAGAAAGCGCGGTGGTGCTGGTGCGCTTGTGGGTGTCCGGAGCAGGGAAGCTGAGCTGAAACTTTTAGACACCAGAGGAGCGTCGGTAGGCTGAGCAGGGGCTGGGGATGCAGCATCGGAGAGGCCTGCGGAGAGGCCCCGAGAGCCGTCCTAGAAGGAGGACATTGAGGGCTTAGCTGGGAACCCAACTCCCCTGGAAATGGAGGCTCCACTTGATGGTGGGCTGTGGGGGCAACAACACGGCCAGCCCAGCAGGCTGTATTGACTGGGAGGGCAGGAGCCACTATTTGGTGGATGACAGTGGCTCCAGTTGGGACTGTTGAGCTTGGGGTGACTGGAGTTTCTAAGCGGAGCTGTCCTGGAGGCCTGTGGCTCAGGGAAGGGCCTCCGGGAATACGGGGACAGTCTAGAATTCTACATTCACCATGTGCTGCAAGGGGGACAAAGACCACAAAATGCCAGAAAAATGCCAGGGATCAAACGAGGACTGGAACCTGTATCCTGTTTTGTGTACATGAAGTTTCAATGTGTTCACAAGGGAGAGGGACAAAGTGTCTGTCCCAAAGGGCGGGGGCAGGGGCTGGAAGGGACCAGAGTTCTTGAGCCTGGAAAGGTGAAGGTGGAGATGGAAATGCGCGCCCTCTATAAAATTGGGAAGAGTGTGGTAAATGTGAGAACAGATTTATTTACAATAGACAAGGGGGCAACCTTTGAAACACACGTGATGTTTCCAAATGACGTTTTAATTGCTTTAGAGCAATTAAAAGGAAGTGCTGTTTTTTTTTACAGAAAGTAATAAAGTTACTCATTCAGCAAACAGCTGGGCAGGTGCTCTGGAAGAGGCATGATGAGCAAACAGTTTATAGTGTTGTCATGGGGACGTGCAGAAAGAGCCACAGCCCAATCTGGTGCTGAAGCTACAAGAGGGGCCCAGAGCTGAAGGGAGGCAGAGGGGACCTCAGAGGCTACGAGGAGTGGGGGCATTAGAGTTTGGTGGCTGTTGAGAAGCAGTACAGGAAGTATTAATAGATGCTCAAAGGCTTTAGACAAATTCAGAACTGACAAAGCCATACATAGCTATGAAGAGAACTGGAATATTGATAAACATATTCCCTGGGGAGCCACAGTGACCCAGGAGTCTGGGCATGATATTAATAATACAATCGGCTGTTGTTCATTGAGGGTCTGCTATGTGCTGGACACTGTTCTAAGTATCTATTATCTCATTTAACTTTTACAACAACCCTAAGAAGAAGGTTCTGTTACTGATTTCTGTTTTTATACATGGGGAAACTGAGGCACAGAGCTGGTAAATAATTTGCTCAAGGTCTCCTATTCATTACTGGGAAAAGTCAGGACTTGAACTCAAGCCTTCTGGCTCCAGAAGCCACATTCTTTATCACTTGCTATAACTGGGATGCCTATTTGTGTTAGTTTCCTATGGCTGCTACAACAAATAACCACAAACTTGGTGGCTTAATGCGACAGAAATTTATTCTCTTACAGTGTGGAAGCCTGAACATCAAGGTTGTCATTAGTGCCACACTCCCTTCAAAGGCTCTAGGGGAAGATCCTTCCATGCTTCTTCCAGCTTCTGGTAGCTGCCAGCATTGCTTGGCTTGTGGCAGCATCACTCTGGTCTCTTCCTTGTCTTCATATGTCTTCTTCCTTGTGCATCCAATCTCCTCTTTTGTCTTACGAGGACACCAGCATTTGGATTTAGGGCCCATCCTTAATCTGATCTAGAGATCCTGAACTTAATTACATCTGCAAAGCCCCCTATTTCCAAATAAGGTCACATTCACAGGTACTAGGGGTGAGGACTTGGAGATATCTTTTGGGGAGACACAGTTCAACCCACTCCACCAAGCTTCAGTGGCAACCAGGTGGCTCTCACTTTAGGGAGGCAGTGGCACTGCCTGCTGGCATAGAAGGTCAGGAAGCCCCTCCACTCGCTGTGGGTGTGTATGGAGAGAGGGGAGAGCCAGCGTGGCCCCAGTCCCGTCTCACTGCAACTCTGCCAAGCATGAATGACCTTTCAGGAAAGGAAACAGACCCAGGCCACTGAGCTCATGCGTGGCAAGGCTGAATGCCTACCTAGGACTGGGTGACCGCAGTTCATCCCAGTGCTCCTGTAAGATGGGAGAATATTCTAGAATGAGTGGGGTAGTCAGGGCGGGCATCATGTACCCCCATTTTCCAGGGGGAGATGGAAGTTCAGAGAGGTTCACTGGCTTTCGCAAGGTCACACAGCTGTGTAGAGGCTGATCTTGGAGACACGTTGGGGCTCCCACTCCGCACCTCACGGGGGCTGCCAACACAGCCATGGCCTCTTGGGCGGGGGTGGGGGGCGGTGGCTGCTGAGGACCCCACTGACTGATTTCACCACAGGCAGAAATGTGTTTTGGGGGTGGTAGGAGGGGACAGTCTCATAGCTCGGGGACGGTCTTCAGATTTGTGCCTGCGGTGCTTTCTAACGCTCTTCCCCAAGAATGCAACAGTGTGAAAGATTTGCCTGACAAACCTGCTGACTTAAATAATAATTGTTTTAAAGAAACATCCAAATACATGTAGAATGAAGATACAATAAAAAACTACAAATGGGGCCGGGCGCGGTGGCTCACACCTGTAATCCTAGCACTCTGGGAGGCCAAGGCGGGAGGATCGCTTGAGCTTAGGAGTTTGAGACTAGCCTGAGCAAGAGTGAGACCCTGTCTCTACTATAAATAGAAAGAAATTAGCCAAACAACTAAATATAGGAAAAAAAATTGGCCGGGCACGGTGGCATGTGCCTGTAGTCCCAGCTACCCGGGAGACTGAGGCAGGAGGATCGCTTGAGCCCAGGAGTTTGAGGTTGCTGTGAGCTAGGCTGACGCCACGGCACTCTAGCCCAGGTAACAGAGTGAGACTCTGTCTCAAAAAAACAAACAAACAAAAAACTATAAACGGGACAAGAAAGTACTCTACTTGTTTAATACTACGTTGTAACTTTTAGACAGAACAAGAAAGTACCAAACTTTACATGTTTAGTAGGAGAGCTGGCTGGCATCTTTAATGACCCAGATGCAATGTGAGGGAATAGGTAAATTTTTTAAAGTGTTTTGATCACGAAGATCTGGGGGATCCCAGCTTGGCAAACATTAATAGTGAGTGATTTTCCCTGGTTTCTCCAAGAGTGCATATACATTGTTTTCTTTTTTTCTTTCTTTCTTTCTTTTTTTTTTTGAGACAGGGTCTCACTCTGTTGTCCCAGCTAGAGTGCAGTAGTGTGATCATAACTCAATGCAACCTCAAACTCCTGGGCTCAAGCCATCCTCCTGTCTCAGCCTCCCCAGTAGCTGGGACTACAGATGCATGTCATGGCACCCAGCTAATTTTTCTTTTTATAGAGACAGGGTCTTGCTGTTGCTCAGGCTGGTCTCGAACTCCTGGCCTCAAGCAATCCTCCCACTTTGGCCTCCCAAAGTGCTGGGATTACAGATGTGAGCACCCACGCCAGGCCATTTATTGTGTTTTAAAAATTATAAAATGGGCCAGGCGCAGTGGCTCATACCTGTAATCCTAGCACTCTGGGAGGCCGAGGCGGGAGGATCACTTGAGGTCAGGAGTTAGAGACCAGCCTGAGCAAGAGTGAGACCCTGTCTCTACTAAAAAATAGAAAGAAATTATCTGGACAGCTAAAAATATATAGAAAAAATTAGCTGGGCATGATGGTGCATGCCTGTAGTCCCAGCTACTCGGGAGGCTGAGGCAGAAGGATTGCTTGAGCCCAGGAGTTTGACGTTGCTGTGAGCTAGGCTGACGCCATGGCACTCTAGCCCGGGCAACAGAGCGAGACTCTCTCCAAGAAAAAAAAAAAATTATAAAATGAAGGCATATTTTTTGTGAAACATTAAGAAAATATAGACAAACAAAAAGAAGAAAATCTCCCTTAACCTTACCGGTCAGATAAACATTGTTAACATTTTGGTTTATTTCCGAATGTGTATTTAGATTTGTTCTATGGGCAGTTTATATTTTAATGGCTGATTGTGATTCTGTTCTATGGACTACCACAGTCATCTAACCAATCCCCTGTTTCTCTATTCTTGGACATGTTTACCCCAGTTTTCCATTAGAATGGATAATGATGCAGTAAACATTCTTGTATACAATTTTTTTTTATATCTGCATCAGATTTTTTGAGATCCGTCACAAGAAATGGCATCATTAAAATGGTATGATTATTCCCGTGGTCCCTGGGGCATATTTTCAAATTATCCTCTAGAACTGTGACACCAAATCCACGTCCATTGACGTCACATGAGAATGCCCCAACCAACACCAGCTATTATTGTCATCTAACATTGTATTGGAGTGATTTGATAGGTGAAAAATAAATAGTATCTTGCTTTGTTTTGAATTTCTTTGCTTCCTGGTAAAGTGTATTTACTTTTTACTTCTCATAGACTGGTTGGCCATTTGAGTTTCTTTGAAGGAGAAATGTGCTTTTCCTTTGCCTGGTTTCCTCGTGGAGCACTCTGACCCTGGAGGTTGACCTTGGGAGGGAAGCCTCATCTGCTCTCCCACATCTTTTGGGGACACCGTTGCCCCCGGAATCCTGGGCTGAAAGGGATATGAACCTATTCACCAGGGCACTGTTCCCTTGTCCCTCCTGCAGAGAACGCAAAGCCATGGCGTGGAGGAGCTTGCCTGCCCGCAGGACGGGGGTGGCAGAGCCGAAACCTTTAGCTTGGGGCTCCCACTTAGATGGTGAGCAGGGAAGATCTGGAAAGAAGGACTGTTAGGAGGGGGTGGTGCCTTGGGAACTGAAGCAGATGAAAGATTCTAGAAAGGGGAAGGGCAGCTCGATGAGATGGACAGGAATTCGGTCACTCAGAGCTCAGTGTGACCCAGGAGGGCAATTGTCATGGTGATGTGGGTGGTTAAGGTCAGATCAAATAGTAACAAAATGGAGAAAATAGTATGAGTCCAGAAATAAAGACAAAAAAGAGCAGATATGTCCAGAGCAGTCCCCTCCATTCCACAGAACGTCCCTGTCTTCTTTGGGTCCCCTGGTGGCCCACCGTGTCACTGCTGTAGCCCCTTAGTGCAGCCTCCATGACACAGCTTCCAAGGCACGGCGGGGATCACAGCTTTTTGCTGGATGCTCTTCACTGCTGCTCAGTCAAGTCCAAACCCCATTTCCAGGCTGGGTTCATGCCCACCTTCCCAGCTTCCCTCAGCCCCACTTGAAATATGTAGCGAGCACTTATTCGCCTCCGAACCTCCGCACATGCTGTTCCCTGCCTTGAGATCCTTTCCTTCCTCCGCTTAACTCCCTGAACACTTTTCTGCTGCTAAAAGTAAAAGCCATCTTTAGAATGTGCTTGAATTCTATCTTATAAGCGCAGTGACTTGGGGAGGTATTTAACCTCAGAACCTGGATGCATGGGTAAAACAGAAACAGCAATGTCTACCTCGCGGGGTTGTCGTGAAGGTATGCTCAGTAACTAAGAGAAAGTGTCTGGTAGACTTTGCAGTGTTCACTGGCTCATGTACTGAAGACTTCGCTGAGCATCGCCCTTGGTGGGCTGAACAGGGCAGAGAGGTTCTCTACTCTCAGAGTTGACAGCCGCGAGGCAAAGGCATCCCACAGGCAGTCACAGAATCCCAGAGCTCCAATTGCAGTAGGTCTGGTGATAGGGCGAGTGCGGGGGTCCAACTGGTAGCCAGTAAATGCTGGTTGTCCCCACCCCTCTTTGTTCTCTGTGAGTCAGTTAGGGTGACGATCGTAAACTGCCTTTATATGCCTTTTCATTGTTTGACTTGTGATGAGCGTATTCTACTTTTATAACTAAAAAAATCCAGTAAAATTTATGGGTAAACCCAAGAAACTCCTTTTTTTAAAAGAAGAAGGAAAAAATAATGGGTTAGGTATTACCTCTTCCTTGAAGCCTTCCTCAGCAAGAGACCAAGGGAGTGGCTACCCCCTGTGGACTCCTGCCCTACCCTTGGGGAGGACTCTGTGCCCACTCATTGTACTGCCACACACCCTGCCCTCTCTAAGGGGTCCCCTATATGCCATCCTGGAGAATTCCTAAGAACCCCTAGGCAGATGGCACTATCGACACCTATTCCGTCCATATATGATCTAATTAATCTCATAGGTAGGTTGAAGAGGAGCCAGGGATTATATTCCCATCTCACATAGGAAAGTGGAGTCCTACATGTCCAGCCACACTCTCTAAGTGGCACAGAGAAGACGGAGTTGGCCTTCCAGTCCCCGGGCTGAGCCTAATGCTCTTACCCCTACATAGCTGCAGCCTGCTAAGTGGACAGTGGGACAAGGGTGCAGGAGGCACCCCCTAAACAGGCCGTGAGGGCTATGGGACAGCGAGCTACAGGTGGCAGTACCCCAGCTAGGGTGGCCGGCACTTGTGTATGTCAATGCTTCTGGAGAGAAAGGACAGAGACAGAATTTTCTGTGGCAATGGGTGACTGCATTAGCTTTCCTGTTGCGCCTGGGTTGGTGGCAACCCTGGTAAGAGGTTAGAGGGGAGTCACATACAAAGGATAAGGAAGAGAGATAGGTCAGACTAAGTAAAAGCCACATGACACAGGATAAGTGTGTGATCTGCAAATCACAGAGTGGAAAGAACAAGAGGAATATGCACAGGTCGTTTACGTGAGTAAAAACGTCTACTCAGCTTGATGCCAGAGACCCGAGTAAATGCACGTGTCCCAGAGTCCCTAGGGAAGAATGTGCAAGAAATATTGACACAGGTTTATAAATATGATTATAGACAACCACACAGATTTGTGAAAACTGGCAGCCATACTATTAAGAAATCAGGTCAAAAATCACAATTAACACACAGGAAATTATGTAGTGACACTTTATCCACTAGACAAACTACTAAATTCCACAAAACAGAAAAATATGTATGCACCAAAAAAGGATATTAACTCAAGACCACAAGTTGACCTGACACTTGCTGTAGCCTTCAAAATCAGAGTTGAGCTGTGATACTGTGGACTGAGGAATTATCTCACGGCTTAGCTGCGATGGGACTGAATGCAAACAAACATGAGGACAAATTCATAAACCATACCACAATCCCAATTTCTCTCAACCCACAGGTGGATCAGGAATACCAGATACAACTTCAACAACAATTAGCACAGGTGAAATACAAAGCAGAGGTTCTCCAGATGGATCCTCAATGCCAAACCCTAATACTAACACTACAACTTTCGAAAGAAGGACAGGTTCCAGTCCCAGGACGCTGCCACCTGACAGCTCCGCAGCGCCCGGCCTCGGCGAAACAGCTACAGCATTCCACAGCAGCCCAGGCTCGACTCCCACGGCGGTGTCATCCGGGAGCTCCGCCGCCCCAGGCCCTGCCGAGGGAT
>CAUYRB010059479.1:0-22548 GCA_963574695.1 Propithecus perrieri | reverse complement strand
GTTTCTCCATTTTCTGCAGGTAAATCTTCTTTAGTTTCTTGGTTAGCCACTTCGGCCTGTTTTCCCTTTGCTCCCCTTTTCCCTTTTGGTTGCACTTTTTTGTCTGAAGATTTATCCTTTGCTGCTGCCTTTTTGGGCTTCATATCCACTTTCGCAGGAGCAGGTTTAGCTGACAGCTACACAGATCTCCTCTTGGGCTCTTCCTTCACCGCACCTTCGCCTTGGGCCAAGCTGACCTGCGGGGAGAGGCAGACAGGCGGATGGACACGATCCGCACACAAAAGTAGCCGCGCCAGCGAGAAAAATTCCCAGCTGCGTGACGTCAGCGGCTTTCCACTGCCCCGTTCGAATCGCCCCCGCGGCTGCTCCGACCGCCGAACGTTCCAGAACAGCAGGCCCCTGGGGCCGCCACGCGGGCACCCACGAGCCTCCGATCGCCTCCCGGGCCCAACGCCGCCACAGGTGCGGCCAGGCCTGCCCAATATTGCTTTAATTTAAAATTCTCTAATGACACATGGTGAACATCTTTTCACATTCTTTTAACAGTGTCTTTTGTAGAGCAGAAGTTTTAAATTTTAATCAAGTTTAACTTACTCAGTTTTTCTTTCATGAATTGTGTTCTTGATGTTGTGTCTAAAAAATCAGTGCCAACCCAAGGTCACCAACATTATCTCCAATGTTATCTTTTAAACTTTTCTATTTTTGTGTTTTATATGTAGGTCTATAATCTATTTTGTGTAAATATTTATGAAAGATGTAGGGTCTAGATTCATTTTTCAAAACACGAAGCTGTCCAGTTTTTCCGGCACCATTTGTTGAAAAGACTATCCTTTTCCATTGAATTGCCTTTGTTCCTTTGTCAAAGATCAGTTGACTATTTGTGTGGATCTATCTATGAGCTCTCTGTTACTATTAATCTTTTTTTCCATCTGTTGAGATAATCATGTGTGGGTGTTTGGAATACCTTTTTTTTTTTCTTCCTTGTCTTTGTATGCTGTATTAATTTTCAGATGTTCAACCAACCATGGAGTCTTGGGAGAAATCCCACTTTGTTTTGTCTTGATACATAATTCTTTGCATGTTATTGAATCAGTTTTTCTTATATTGTGTTGATATATTTTGCTTCTATATTGATGAGACATAATTGGTTTGTGCTTCTCTTGTGATGTCTCTGGCTTTGGTATCAGAGCAATTCTGATCTCATAGAATAAGTTAAGAAATGTTTCTTTCTCTTATTTTCTGGAATAGTTCGTGAAGGATTACTGATAGTTCTTTAAATGATAGAATTCTCTAGTGAAATCATTTGAGCGTGGGATTTTCTTATGAGATTTTCATAAAACATTTTGGGGAGGATTCCTTCCTTCTCGATATTGTGGAATAATTTCTGCAGGATAGGCACCAGTTCTTTGTGGTGTGGTATAATTCGGGTGTGAAGCCATCTGGTCCTGGACTTCTCTTTTTTGGAATGTTTTTTATTGCTCTTTGGTTTTCTTGATCACATTTAATAATTTTTTTCTTTGTTCTTTTCTTGTCTTTTTTAATGTTTTCAAAAACCACTTTTGACATTGTTGAAACTGTTTTTATATTCGTATTCTGTTTTCATTAATTTTGTTTCTATTATTTTCTATCTCTTAAATTATTTAGTTTATTTTATTATGTTGCTCTTACTTCTTAAAGTGGACAGTTTAAACCATTAATATTCAGCCTTTCCTTTTTTCTAATGTAGGGATAGACATTTCCTTGTAAACACCGTGCTTTTTCTTTCATGTTTAATAAGTAGTTTCTTTAACTTCTAATTTTATTTTTCACTACAATGTTTTTAGATGCATGCATTGGGGTCAAAAATGTATTTTATAGTTATCTTGCCGATATTGAAGCCTAATTTAGTTGTATTATGGTCAAGTTTGTATTCTTTAATTCATTCGAGGATTATTTATTGAAGTGTACTATGTTTAAGGCACTGTTGTAGGTGTTAGGATTTCTTCAATGTATAAACTAGATAAACTGTTAACTTCTTGGAGTGTATATTCTAAAATGGGGAGAGAGACAGCAAATGTAATAAGTAAGCAGGAGCTTTAGAAGATTGTAAGTGCTATGTAAATATAAAAGCAAGGTAAAGGAGCTTGGCCTTGCCATATGTGTGTGTTTGTGTGTGCAAATGTACACACATATGGTGTATGTGTGTAGTATGTGCTATGTTAGGGAGACGGGAGATAGTGTTAAATAGGGTGGTCAGAGAAAGCCTTTCCAAGAAGGTGAGATTTGGGTATATCTTGAAAGAGAAAAGAGATTCTTCTCTGGGGAAGAATACTCTAGTAGAAGGGAGCATCCTTTGAAAAAGCCGTGAGGCAAGACCATTCCTGGCACGCGGGAAGGGGCCAGCGTGACTGTGGCAGGGACTGAGGGAAGTAGGAGAAAAGGGGATCAGAGAGAGTAGGGTGGGGACAGTTAACATAACTCAGGCATTGGCAAGGGAACCCAGGATCTTTATTTTTATCTAACCTTCACGAAAGAACTAGTCATTCAAAAATATTTCATTTTTCACAAATTATTTACAGAAATAGCTTTATTAGGTGCATCCAGTAGCATAAGGACCCTTTACCTTGTGAAGATGTTGACCATAGTGACTTATTCAGTGTTAAACCCAAGACCTCACTCTCACAATATTTATTTTTTTCAAAATTACATATATAAACATTTTATAGTGACCTTAAGAAGATTGAGATGAATCAACATGCAATCATTCTATCTGGTCATTCTATATTAGAAATTTGGAGGACTTAATCTGACTTCTGCTTGAACAATTCCATTGGTTTCGCTCTTGTTTGTAGCTGAATCCATTACTGGATCACTTTAATTTTTGCCAATTGTATCTTGCAATCCATCATGTATTTGAAATTAATTGCTACATTCCCCTTGAGTCACATCTTCTCTGACCGTTGTATTCTAGATCTTTCTCCTCATGTACCTAATCTTCCAGACTCCTTGCCATTTATTTTACCTTCTTTTAGACAAGGACCCTTTCTAAGTAAGAAAAATTCCTGGTATTGAATTTCCATTTTCCTTTTTTCATAAGTTAAACTCCAGTAGTTGTTATAGACCAAAATATGATGAATGCAAATCAATTAGATCCTGGCATTGGTGGTAATAATAAATATTTTGGCTTATTATGGGAAGTGTTTTCTTCTCTCACAGAAAAGTTCTATAATAGATCTTCCTTCAGTCCTGGTGAAATTGATTAATTACATCAATTTAATTGATTGTATACAGTTTCTCCTACCTGTCCAAGATCCTGAAAAACAAACTCAGCCATGAGTCAACATCTTCCCATTTGATTCTACCTGTGTTTATGAGCTACAGCTCTACTGATGTCAGAGCAAGTGCCTGGCATGTCGCAAGAGCAAAGAGGCTAGGGATAGCCCTAGATTAATTTGCTATTCATGACATGAATGAAGTTGAGATAAACTTGTTGAGGTGTAACTTTTCCTGTTCTATCTTTGCTCTGGAGGATATTTAAAATATAGTGATGAATATCATCTTCCCTGAGTGCCATGTGAATTTGTTTTGTTTTGGAAAGATCGTTAATTTATTGAAAAGTTAAGTTGACAGAAGAACCTCTCAAGCTCTATATAAACCATTTGTCCATTCATCCAATTCTCTACCCAATAAAGTTTCATTTTATACTTGTGAAGTTGTTCATTACAGGGGGCATTTCTTCCTTGAAATATATTTTTTAGGCCTTTTGAAATCCCAGTCTATCATTCAAAGTTCAGCTAAAAATTATTTCAATATGAAATTTTCCTTAGCTTTCAGCCAGAGTAATATTTTCTTTCTTTAGGTGCCATGATCCCCTGTAGCACCTTACCGACAGCATCTATCCTACTTTGTTGATGTCAAAGCTACGTGTATCTGTGCATAATCAGGCTTCCCTTCCCAATGTCGGCTCCATATTGAGGCTCCAAGTAGATAATTCTCTTTCTCTCTCTTTTTTTTTTTTCTTATCGAACATCTTCACATCCTTCCTCTGGTAGAATTTATTGTCATGTAAGTTATGTTGTGAGGCCCTGCTTCTGACGATGGAGAGCAGAGGTCTGGAAAATAGTCCTCTCCTGCTCCCAGCTGTAGGGCATGGGAACATGAATTAAATAAGCTGATGGCACAGGCCCACCTGGAACCTTAATTTGGAGCATTCACACCCATAGCTAGGGATTGTTGATTTCAGCCACGGTGATGGCAAGAGCCATCATCTGATGGTGATCATGGTTCTGGTTCAGCAGCCACCGCCAATCTCCAACAGTGACATCAGTAGTGTCCCACCCAGACCATGTCTCTGGTTCTGGTGCCTGTCCGTTTTCTGAGGCTGGCTTTGGCTTTCATGTTGCGATTACAAACCACCTGTAGTCTTCTAATAAGTAACTTTTCAGTGCATTTATGTTGTTGGTAATCAAGAGTCCTAACTGATAAGAGGAATAGTCTTTATTTTATTCAGATTTGATTACCGTGTATATAGTATGTGCCTCATCAATGTTTGTTGAATTATTTAGATCATGCTGAATATAATGTTTGTGGGAGCCAGTAGGCGATTGTCAGGCCAAACTTTTCCCTCAACTAAACTGTCATGTTAAATTTCAGAGTGTGGAATTCTGGACCAGGTTTTAGATTAGTCTTTTCCCCTTTGCCCTCCTTTTTGCTTCTTAATATAGGATCTCAGTATAGATTTTCAACAGTCTGCACATTAGCTTGTTGCCTCTAACTTTTTCAGGGTTGCTGTGTTTGGTCGTGCTGGGAATCTCAAGCCTTTTGGATTCCTGGAAAGTTTAAGTCACTAAAAGGATTTAAAATATAGAAGGGACATAACTCAGTGAATTACTCCTTCCTTCTGTTGTGTGTCCTGGAGTGGCTGCTTTGCTCTTCTAAATACCAGGGACCCAGAGGAGAAAGTGGCACTAAGTGGTTTTCCCTTATTATAGTTTTGCCTGATCCTGACTTTGCCAAGGAATTTCAGAGATGAGAGATGTCATCTGTTCCAAACACTGAAACCAGAGAGCAGGGGGAAGCGGCTCTCTCTTTCCTGCAACCAGACCCTCAGAGGATCTGGAAAACGGCCTAGGTTTCCTGGCGGTTTCACTGCTCTATTGGCCTGTCACCTCCTGCCGAGGGTCCCTGGGCTCTGGCAGAGCCAAGTGTGTGTCGGGGGGTGAGAATGTCAACCCATATGGAGGACTCACCGCTTGACAGGAGTGCTGAGTTTCCTGATGGGCCTTTGATAGCTGCGGCCCTGCCTGGAGGTTTCACTTCTGCTCAGCAGCTGCCACAACACCCGCTGCTGGCCTTCCCCACAGCCTTGGGGGAGCCCTGCTTCAAGCTCGTACCACTCCACTAACTCCAGAAGGCTGTTTGCATCCACCATGGGGAGTGAGATAAGTGTGTTTATCAACCACGGGGCTTGGAATGAGAGTCTTCTCCTTGTGGAAATGCATCAATCACTTCTCAGGACTGACCTTTTGTGATAGTTTTTCTTGTAAATGATGTTTTGCTTTTCCCAATTGCAAAACAAAATGAGAGCTTCATAATTAAGCATGTGGTAGACAATGTGGTCATGGCCCTTTGTTTTCTCAGTCCTCTCAAAACAGCTTCCTCAGCAAGGCATGGGGGTAGCAGTCTTGGAAAAGATGACGGAGACTAAGCATTCCTTCCAGCTTCCTGGCTACAGTCGGCCAAAAAGATGGTAGGTGATTTCTACATGACATTTGACTTGAAACAATGCTCCAGGTTTTTTGACTGGGAACTTGCCATACACCAGTTTTAAGTAGAAAACCCAACTGAAACCTCCTGTGTTTATTCTGAACAGTGTGTAATGGAGCCTACGCACACAGCTTACATTCCAAAATTGGAAACAAGGGGCATTTGTTCTCTTTCCTGAGTGGCTACAGAGCATTTCTGAGAACATTTTGAGACCTAATTATGTTGATTTGACTACAGCCAAAATCAATGGGTTGTTTTCCTGAGAAAGATGAGAGGGCTTCACTTCTTCATACCCTCCTCCCTCTCCTTTGGAAATAGACAGCCTGTGAGAACATCATCCCTTGCACTTATTAGTCACACTTCTAGGGCTGTTCCTATTAAATAAATTGTTTTGGGGTCAACATGAAACACCAACTGGAATGTAACAAAAAGTTATCAAAATAGAACAGCTCTCCTTGAGATCATTAAGACAATGTTAAAAAGGGAGAAATCTATACTATTGACCCAACTTTGATATTTTCTACTTTAGTTTGGGGTTGTCACCGCAAATCTCAGTTATTAAACTCATTACATGTTGCAGAGGCTCCCTAAGCTGTATGATTAATAATCTTCTTCTGAATGGAGACATTGCAGACAGTGTGTTATTCTCTGATACATGAGAAATACAGCCACCAGGGCCAGCCTCTCATGCCATTTGCATGGGACACCACCTTCTGTGTGAGCGCTTTTGAACCAACTCTTGGATCCTAAATCTCTCATTACTATATATGCCTTAATTTGTGCCAAAGGACAAATAAACATTGCTGACAGTATTATGGGTCTCGTCCTTTACTGGTTTCAGGTAGGTGTCATCAAGAAACCTTCTCACAACCAAGGAGAAATATTGAGGGGTGTCGAGACTGTAAGCAACTTAGTTGCTTACGACTCACCTGTCACCACTTACATCCTCCCCACAAATATGTTTACCTGGCAGTTAAAATATCTAACTCTTAATAATAACAACAACAGGAGCAAGACCATTAACCACTATTTATTGAGTGTAATTATGTTATTATAATTAAATGGTCCCCCAATACCATGAAGGGGAACTTCCTCTTTGAAATTCAGGTTACATTATTATATTATAATATTCTAAGGCTTGTTATGGTATCTCCTGAAGGAGTTGGATATTATCAATGGAAGAAGCTGGTTTTAGCCAGCAAAACCAGAATTTGGAAGGTAGATCCCAGATAGATTGGAGCAGGAAGACTTGCAGGTTCTTTCATGGCTTTATTCTCTTGGATTTAGACATTGAAAATGGGGAGATAGCTGTTTGATTGTGGGTCCCTGCTCATAGGTAGGATGGGGCCCAGGTTCTGGGAGAATCGGAAAGCAAGTTGCATCCTGTAAATCGGTCGTCAAGGTGTGCACTTGGTGTGGGTTTACTTGTTTTCTTCTCCCTCTCTCTCTGTCTCTCTCCCTTCCCTACAATTTGAGATTCTTGGCCAAAACACAATATATTAATTTTATAAACTGTTCTCAAATTATGCAATAGGATCTAGTACAGGAAGAATTTTGGCTCCTCATTGGGCTAAAACTTTGCAGCAGAAACTATGCCTTCTTGAAGCCAGTGTAGTACCAGCAGCAATTTCAGGCAAGACCATCAAAAGAATAGTGATTCTGGCAGCCAGGTGTGAATCTGCTGTTCAACAAACTCCATTGGAAATTGTCCTTAGGACATTATCTCTTTGGAAGTCCTGGTTTTCATTTTTTTAATGATAGAAAATAGAAATATTCCTATATTACAATGAGGAAACTGAAGGTTAAACAGCAGCATAAATGACCTTTCAGTAACATGGCAACTAAGCAAAAGCAAAGGTGAAATTGAAACCCATGTTAGTATGATGACAAACATGGTGATACCCACATACATGATGGTGATGTTTTAACGTTCATGACTTAGAGTACAGGTTCTAGCTTGGTGCCAAAGAGAAACCCAAATTTCCTTCTCGCTTCTTTATCTGATCGTCTCATACCACACACACACACACACACACACACACTCACACACATAAACTGCATAGAATAGGTTCCACTTCTACTTTACAGACACCATGCCCAAGGCAGTGACTGTAATGCTGCCAAGGAGGGAGCCTTTTCTGTGTGCCTTTAGGCTGATGTGTGTCCTAAGGACTCAAGCTCTATAGCTATTATGATATTTCTAGGTAAGCTAGAAAAGTCATTCCTGAAATGTTTTCTCTCTCACAGTGGTTTTCAATGAATGTTTGTTAAATTGAATAGAAAATTCCAAGTTTGGTGGCCTTTCCTGTGCAAACCTTAGAAAGCTCTCACATATGTATAGTGCTATTTTCTTTTTTTTTTCTTTTTTATGTTTCAATATTTATCTTATTTGAATATGACTCAGACATGTTATGAATATCTATTACTTAATTCAATATAACATAATTATAAGATCTCAAATTACATAAAAATATATCTATAAACATTTATCCCATTTATATTTACATAACTTATTTATTTTTAATAATTATACCTAGATTGCTTATGAAAACTGAGATATTATACAAAGCTAGCCATCATTTTAAGTTATTTCCCTGTTATCCATTTTTTCCCTTTTCTTTTTTGTATTTCAAAATATTAAAGGGGTGCAAATATTTTAGGTTACATAGATTGCTTTTGTAATGCTTAAGTCCCAGTTATAGGTGTGCCTGTCACCCAGATAGAGTTTGTTGTACCCATAATATAGGTTTTTGCCCCTCCCCTTTTCCCCACTCTCCCCTGGTTGATTTCCACTGTTTTACTTCCCTCTGTGCATGTGTGCTCATTGGTTAGGTCCAATTTAATAGTGAGTACATGTGGTGCTTGTTTTTCCATTCTTGAGATACTTCATTTAGGAGAATGGTCTTCAGTTCCATCCATATTGTTGCAAAAGGTATCAGTTCATTTTTTTATGGCTGAGTAGTACTCCATGGTATATATATAACACATTTTATTAATCCACTCATGAATTGACGGACACTTGGGTTGATTCTACATCTTTGCAATTGTGAATTGTGCTGCAATAAACACTTGAGTACAGGTGTCTTTTTGATGAAAAGTCTTCTTTTCTTTTGGGTAAATACCCAATAGTGGGATTGCTGGATTGAATTGTAGGTCTACTTTTAGTTCTTTGAGAAATCTCCGTATTGTTTTCCATGGAGCTTGTACTAATTTGTTGCAGTCCCACCAATGGTGTATAAACATTTCTTTCTGTCTGCATCCACACCAGCATCTATTATTTTTGGACTCTTAAATAAAAGCCATTCTAACTGGGGTAAGGTGATATCTCATGGTGGTTTTAATTTGCATTTCCCTGATGATTAGTGACAATGAGCATTTTTTCACATGTTTATTGGCCATTTATCTTTTTTCTTTTGAGAAGCTTCTGTTCATGTCTTTTTCTCATTTTTTAATAGGGTTTTTTTTTTTCTTGCTGATTTGCTCGACTTCTTCATAAATTCTGGATATTAATTAGCCCTTTGTTAGATATGTAGCTTGTGAATATTTTCTCCCATTCTTTAGGTTGCCTATTTGCTTTGTTGATTGTTTCCTTAGCTGTGTAGAAGCTTTTTAGTTTAATCAAATCCCATATATTAATTTTTGTTATTGTCATGATTGCCATTGGGATCTTAGTCATAAATTTTTTGCCTAGGCTGATATCTAGAAGAGTTTTTTCTACATTTTCCTCTATAATTTTTATGGTTTCATGCCTTAGATCTAAGTCTTTTATCCATCTTGAATTAATTTCTCTGAGTGGTGAGAGGTAGGGGTCCTGTTTCATTCTCTGCATGTGGCTGTCCAATTCTCCCAGCACCAGTTATTGAATAGGGCTTCTTTTCCCCAGTGTATGTTTTTGTCTGCTTCATTGAAGATCAGATGGTTGTAGGTAGATGATTTTATATCAGGGTTCTCTCTTATGTTCTATGTCTTTCTATGCCTCTATTTTTGTACCAATACCATAGTGTTTTGGTTACTACATATAGCCTTGCAGTATAGTTTGAAATCTGGTAATGTGATGACTCCAGATTTGTTCTTTTTGCTTAAGATTGCTTTGGCTGTTCATATTCTTTTCTGGCTCCAAATGAAATGAAGAATTATTTTCTGTAGAACTGTGAAGTATGACTTTGGTCATTTGATGGGGATTGCATTGAATTTGTAAATCACTTTGGCTAGTATTGATATTTTAACAATGTTGATTCTACCAATATATGAGCACGATATATTTTTCCACTTGTTTGTATTTTGTGCTATTTCTTTCCTCAGAGTTGCATAGTTCTCATTGTAGAGATCTTTCAGCTCCTTGGTTAAGTACATTCCTAGGTATTTTATTTTCTTTGTAGCTATTGTGAATGATATTGAGTCTTTGATTTGACTCTTGGCCTGACTGTTATTAGTGTATAGATATACTACTGATTTATGTACATTACTTTTGTATCCTGAGACTTTGCTGAATTTATTTATCAATTCCAGGAGACTCTTGGTGGCATCTCTCAGGTTTTCTAGATATAATATCATATCGTCAGCATAGAGTGATAATTTGACCTCCTTTTTCCCAATTTGGATATCCTTAATTTCCTTCTCTTATGTGATTACTCTGTCTAGGACTTCCAGAACTATGTTGAATAGAAGTTTGACAGTGGACATCCTTGTCTTTTTCCAGTTCTTAGGGGGAATGCTTTCAACTTTTCCTCATTCAGTATGATTTTGGCTGTGAGTTTGTCATATATGGCTTTTATAATTCTGAGATATGTTTCTTCTATGCCTTACATATCTACTACCTTATTTGACCCTCATTACATATTTATCGCAAATGTCTCCACTCTGCAGAGGAGACAACCTTGTTTTAAGGGGACTTGACATTATCTCAAGTTCATAGCACAGGTCAGTAATGAGTTAGGGCTAGAAATCAAGTCTTAAAGCATGTGGTCCAATATGCTTGTCCCTGTTTCTTTTTGAGCACTTCCAATTGGTCTTTACATGTCTCAAATTGAGAGGAAAGAGCCAATGTGCTCTAAGTGGTAAGTTCTCTTCTCCTTCAAAAGAAGGACTTATGACAATGAAAATAATGATGGTTATGTCAAATAATTGCATTGAACAATTCATCCTTGCATTTTTACCAGTACTTTACTGATACTTGATTCCCTCTCACTGTCTGAGATCAGGGAAACTTTAGCTCATGCTAGACCTCTGTTATCATGGGCTGGGGGTGGTGCACAATTTCCATAGGATTTTATTCTGAACATCCTTAACATGGCTGGTTTCCAAACACAGATACAGTGCACTCTTTAAGATTGAGTATTTCTATGATTTAGAATGGGCCAGTTGCCTTTTTCTCTTGTTGTAATTTCAAGTCTATTCAAAATTTGGCTTATAGTAATGCAGAGAAAATTGTGATCAGAAGTTATTAGGCTCCTAATAGTTACTTCCTAAAATACATTAAGAGTCAGAGTTTTGGGACCTAACCAAGCTGAACTGAACAGAGAAAGTTGTTAAGTTGGGTACTCCTAACTTTAGGTGCCACTAAGTTTGAAATCAATAAAACTTCCCCTAGATCCTTTTCTTAATCAAAATGTGGTTCTTGGATCAGCAGTATTGGTGCCAAAGTTGGCTGCACAATGGAATCACCTAGAGAGATTTAAAAGAAGACTAATGCCTGAGACCCAATGCCTGATAGGCTGATTTAATTAGTCCTGGGTCTGGCCTGGTCTTGTACAGGTTTCCATCTCTATAAGTGGGTATAACATGCAACCAGGCTTGAGAATCACTGCTGCAAATGGTACGTGAAAGCCCGTCTTCAGTTCAGCTTAAATTCTGACTCAGATCTGAGATGAACCATTTGAAGGCTTACTTGTGTTTCTCTTAACTCTAAAGTAAAAGTGGTATTATCTTCAGGATGTAGAGCAAACATGGGCAGAGTATGAAATTCTAAGAAGAAAGTTTTCAGAGTACAATAAAGGAGTTAGGCTTTCATGGGAGGTGCAGGAGGACGAAGCCTGACCTTAGTTCTTCTTCATAACCATGGGCACATACTTTGCATGTGATTCTTGTTTATTTTGAATGGCATGAAATACCAGTTATGATGTCATGTATTGTAAATTTGAAAGCCAAGAGGGGAAAAGGAAATCATTTGGTCACTCTCTTATTTTCATTTGATGAATATCTATTCTTTCCTTCTCCGAGTAATGATTCTTCCCTTAACGGTCACAAGGATTTTATGCATAGCAGTCTCATTTGTTGTCTCCCATCCCCATCCTACCCTTACTTTTCCTTCCTTATTTTCTTCCCTTCTTTTTTGTCCCTCCTTTCCTTCACTCTTCTTTTTCTTTTCCATTAAATGAACAATTATTAAGTGCTTTCTGTACGCTAGGACATCATGGGTCATCTTCCCTTTGATTATGTGTTTGTTGTGCTTTTCTGAACCTTTTCTTGTTTACTCTCATTCTTTTTAAAGTTTGGTGTCTACAATACAATTCAGAACTTTAAGGATGCTCTGGAAAAGACAGGGGGTGAGGGAAGTTTGACTTCTGGGTCAGGATGTTTATATTTAGCTCGTGAACAGCTTGGAACCCTTGTTTATTTTTCTTTGTTCTGAAGCTACCCACTATACAGTCACTTCATTTTACCAAGGCCAGAATTTTATTCCTGTCTTGTGTTTCTTTTTGTCTTATTTTCTGTCTATTAGCGAATCCATCTAACTTAGTATAGTCTGTAAATTTGATGAGCACATTGTCAATTCCTTCATCACAGCCATCAATAAAGATATTGAATAGGCAATAAAGATATTAAATCCTGTCGTCTGGGGCAAAGCCACGAGTGTTTACAATAACACTCATGGTCCAAGTGATCCTGCCAACTGAACTCCTACTTTCTTCTCAGAATCAAAGCATCAAGCTCATGGGGTTTTTACTTATACAAAGAATCTCAAATGTCATTAGAACTGTCAACTGGTCTCTGAATCCCTCTGTTCTTTTGATATATAATGTGCTTCTGGCTGACCACTCTTCTTATCGTAGCCAGCTGTCCTTATTTGACTAGGTCTTTGTCTGTATAGGCAACTTGGGCTCTGGGCCATGTCGGTGTTAAAACACTTGTGTCTTGCCCTTGATGTCTTATGAGTTCTAGCCATGACCATTTCCACCATAATTTTTTTCTCCTCCCAATCCATACTACTTACACCTTTCGTATTATAA
This sequence comes from Propithecus perrieri, assembly GCA_963574695.1. Lineage (NCBI taxonomy): Eukaryota > Metazoa > Chordata > Mammalia > Primates > Indriidae > Propithecus > Propithecus perrieri. The sequence goes on along the minus strand of CAUYRB010059479.1, from coordinate 9,574 downwards.
AATGTAGTCCCTGTAGTTCATTTGGAAAGCAGCACAGGATGCTGTTTTGATGTCGATAAGTGTACTGAAGCATCTTTGTCAACGACCAAGATAGGAGTGAACTTTAATTATTTTAAATGCTTGAAATATTATTCTTTATACCCGTGGTGCACCAGCAGATTGAACACACTTAGCTCCGAGTTTTGCTGTAGCAGTTCCCTGATTGGGGTGTAGAAGAAGAGCTTGGAATATTTTTGAGGCAATGATTCTTCATTCTGAAATGTCAGGTAGCCAGCAGCCTGTGGCAAGCCCTCTTCTCAGTGCTTCCTTTTTGCTTGGCCTCAGATTATCCCCTGACTTAGAAATAAAATGCCAGTACAGTTAATAATGTGACTGGTGGAAAAACATAGAGTCATTTGTCTCCATAGAGTGAAACAAAAGCCTGTATCAACCCAAACAAACAGATGACAGTCCCTCTCCTGCAAAGGAACTTTTGTTCATCACCGTCCATCCAGGTGACTTTCAGTTTTGCTTTAATTTAAAACAACCCATTTGAAACACAAATCATACTTTGAAATAAAGACAAATGATGTGCATCCCTCCGGACCGTGAATGGGCAGCCTGCCTTTCTGTGGTTCCAAATTGACCAACTACACACACTGAACTTGAATTTCCTTCTCCTTTCATAGGCTTTGAATCTCTTCACTGTTCTCCGTGTATGAAATGCTTTTTCATGCTTCCAAGACTTTTGTACCTGTTGATGTCAATATCTGGAAAGCACACCCCTTTCTGCTGCCTCTTTAACTATCAATAGTCTACTCCCTGTCCCATTGTCTCAATTATTCCCTTCTCTGGTCATTACCTCCTCAGAGAAGCCTTCTTCAGCCCCCACAACTTCTTTGTCCTTACTCTTGTTTGTCAGACACTTTCATACTTAAAGGGATCTGGTTTGTAGCATTTACTGTCATTAATAATTCATTCATTCATTTATCAACCTATTTTCACTGAGTACCTACTATATGCTAAAGATTATAATAGGATCCATGGTACAATGTCATAGGATCCACGGTATAAAATAGATATGCACCCATCTCATAGAATTTATAGTCTGATGAAGGACAAAGACATTAAGTAATTGGAAATAGTATAAAATTAAGAACAATTGTATATGCTTCTCGATGCATAAATATAGGCACTTTTGGAACTTGTATGATGATTTGCCAACAAAATAATCTTTGAGTTGAAGTTGAAAAGGTAAACAGGAATTGTTTAGGAAAAGGGCAGAGAAAAGAAAGAACATTCTTGCCATGGGGGAACAGTACCTACATAAAGCTTCCTGGTGGAAAGAAGAAGGTCCTTGGGATGCAGAGAGTAGCACATGTGTGCTGTAAGACTGCTCCAGAGGGTGGAAGGGTTCAGGCAGGTAATGTCTGTAAGACCTTGTGAAGAATTTTGATTTTTATTCTACAATCAGTAGGAAACTATTGAGGGCTTTGTAGCAGGGCAGGGACATGGCCTTCTTTCATTTTGCAAATTTCATACTGGAGCTATCTGAGAAAAGATTAGATAGGAACAAGAGTTTTGGGAAAAAATTGGGAACAGCATTTAGTAAGTTACTGAAGTAATCTAGAAAAGAAATGTTGGCAACTTAGGCTGATAATGCTAGAGATGAAGAGAGTTGGGATGATTTAGGAGATGAAATGAACAGGACACAGTGATGGCAGGGGAGCAGGGGTTAGGAGAGGAAGATGCCAGGGACTGCCCTGAGGCTTCTGGCATTTGAAACTGGCTGAAAGCTGATGTCACTAATAAGAAAGAGAACCATATTGGAGAGGGGAAGATCATGGGTTTGGTCTTGAAGCTGTTGAGTTTAATGTATTTTTTAATCATCCAGGTAAACTTCAACATGTGGTTCAGAAGCTCCAAAGAGAGATCTAAGCTAGAGCTATCAATGTGGGGAGCTAGGATGTACAGATGGCAATTAAAGCTCTGGATGTGGGGGAAAATGCCCAGGAAAGAGGTTGAAGTGCTTGCAGGTCTAACTAGACCTTAGAGAATTATATTGTATTTTTCTTTTGTGCCCTCCATTATATTGGCACAGACCTGGGTTCATTTATTAAGTTTAGTTAATATTTGTTATACAAGACACTACGCTACTCATTTTTACCAGTTTTTGTTTAATTTTCCTAGCTTTTTTGTAATGTAGATATGATTATTTCCATTTTAGAGATACAGAAATTCAAACTCAAAAGTATTAAGCAAATATTCAACTCAGACAACTAGGAAGTGCCAAAGCTGTATTAGAAACCATTTTTTCTTCTCAAACATTCATCCCAAGCTCCTGCTTATCAAAACCAACCAAAGGAGACCTCAATAGATACTTATTTGTTGATTGATTGATGCCAGATAAATTAAATGTCTGAGAATTAGTAAATGTTACTGACTTTCCATTTTTCTAGTCACTAGCTATGAAATAAGCCTTGTTCAATACAAGTTCCACCTCACACAAGCTGCTGTTGCTAGACTGGGGAATCGTATGGGGTGTATCAGATGCAGTCTGCCCAGCATAACCAAACAGTAGGCAGCCCTGGGATCTACACTATTTAAAAGAATCCACCAACAACTATGCTTCTCTATAGCATTCATGAAACATTTCGCTGAATGTGAAATTTTTAGTGCCAAAACTGGGACAGTCTTGGCAAAACAGAATTCTTAGTCATCTTACACAGAAGGGGGGAAGGAGCAATCACATTTTTCCCTAGTTATTCAGGAAAAGCTTTGTTGAGTAGGTGGAATTTTGAGGGTTATTTAAAGAACAGACAATAATTGAGAATGGTATTGAATTGGGAAAAGGAGAAGGGATCCAAGTTGCCAGCCAAATTACCAGAAACATTAATCCCTTTGAATCTATTAATGAGAAGCTATTAGGATATAACCCCAGAGCAATTGTGTGCTTTTCCCAAGGCCTTCCAGAGACAATGACTGAATTGTTATCCTACGCTCTCTGGATATTCCAGTGTGAATTTATGACCTGGTAGGGAGACAACTGGTTTCACTGAAGTTGAATAAGTGAAATCAATTTTACTTACTCTTTCTTTGCCTTTTCCCTGGACTGGTCCTATTTTTAAAAAGAATATAAAACATTTTTGCAAAACTGCTGTAAACCTTCTACTAACAAAATGCTATGGAATTAATTAGTTATCTGATATACCAAGAAGGGAGTTATTTGCTTGTAAATAAGTATAGTATCCCCCAAATCAATTATGAAACCTGCAAGAGCAGGACCCCTGCAGTCTCAAGATTAAGGTCCTTGAGATCTTATTCATCTCTAGTTTATTTTCAGTGCACACATGGAGCAGGTACTGAAAATAAACACTTGCCAGAGTAACGTGGAAATGCCACATATTCCACATGAAGGCATCCTGACAGGCACCATATGCAAGAGTGAAGCTGGGGAATGTGTCCATACAGGGTATCTTCGATCTGTTGCTATTTTAGCAGATGTCTCCTCCTTGCCTTACCTGTTCTTTTCCTTAATGCTTCCAGGCTACACTGTATCATAGTCCTGATGTATATTCTTGCAATAATTTTGGAGGAAGGGAGCCTCTATTCTGTGGCTGTAGAAGATGTAAACATTAGAGGAGCAAGTGGAGCCAAGGGCAGAGTGGGAAGCCAACAGCCAGTAAACCAGTTTTGCTAGTTCGGAGCCAAAAATTTGAGGGACCAGGGAACTGTAATAAGATTAATAGACAGCATACAAGACAAAAATAACCTGGGAAATTGCTTGGCAAACCATTGTTGTCTGAAGCTAGCTTTAATGTGCCACCTGCTAGGCAGAGGCTGGGTAGGCCAGCTCATTTAAAGGGCCAGGTATGGCAAAGGCAAGAATAAAAGGAGAACATATATGGACCCAGAAGGGAGTGTTGGTTTTATATTGCTTCCAGAATAAAAGGCAATGTGATGAAGTGGAAATGGAACACTGGCTTTGCAGTCAAATGGAAGTGGGACAAACCTCAGCCCCCCTACATCCTGGATGCATGGCTCAGGGCAAGTGATTCTAGCTCTCTGAGCCTCCTTCTCCCCTCTGTAAACTGGGGTTTATAGTATCCACATGGGTGAGCTCATGTAGTTGGAGTTCCCTACACTGAGCTCAACACATGATACAATTTCAGCTTGACAAGTGTTAGTTTTTCTTCACACATCTCTCACTATTTCACCTCACTGTTCTTGTCCTCTCTTTAACACACCTTCTACCTTGAAATGTATAGTTCTAAATAACAGGTGAATAAGGAAGCAGATTTCTCACATTAAGGGAACTCTCTGTGACTTTACACTTTTGATAAATGAACCATCAGTGGATGAAGAAATAGAAAAAGGGCATGAATGCATTCCTCTGTTAGCAGGGGGTGGAAATGTGCCCGTGTGTCCCCATGTGCGTGTTTGCTGTGTCTGTGTATTGCTTTCTCTTGAAGACTCTGCCCCGTGTGGAGAAATCTAATCTGTTCAAAGACTCAGCAAAGGACACCATTGGTATGTGACCAAATTAGCCTTTCTACATCCTCCCCTTCCCCTTTCCTGCTGAACTAGTGAATGTGATGATCCAAGATGCCACAGATTCTTTTAAAGTACCTTCACTCCCACTCTGGTGGTTGCCAGAATTTCCTTTCCATCTTGGGCTGACCAGGTATCTCTCTGTCATCTGAACTTTTGAAATTACTCCATGACTTGCTCATCATAATTTGGTTATTCAACCCAGAATGATTGGACACCCATTGATATAGTTTGGATGTTTGTCCCCTCTAAATTTCATGTTGAAATTTCATCTCCAGTGTTGGAGGTGGGGCCGAGTGGGAGGCGGAGGTGTTTGGGCCCTCGGGACGATCCCTCACGAATGGCGAATGGCGTCGTGCCCTTCCCGAGGTAATGAGCGAGTTCTCGCTCTATTAGTTCACGCGAGAGCTGCTTGTTTAAAAAAGCAGGGGTGCCCCCTCCTCTCTCTCTTGCTCCCTCTGTGCAGTGTGACAGGCCTGCCCCGCCTTCCATTCTATTGTGAGTGGGAAGCTTCCTGAGCCCTCACTAGAAGCAGATGCTGGTGCCATGCTTCTTGTACGGTTTTAGAACCATGAGCCAAATAAACCTCTTTTCTTTATAAATTACCGTGCCTCGGGTATTCCTTTATAGCGAAGCAAAACAGACCAACGCGCCCATTATAAATGCGGCATTGTACAATAAAACCAACATGGCTCTTGTTTTCAAAGAGTTTATAATCCAGGAGCACAGTCAGGCATTTCGCAATTCATTATGTTACTACTTTCGTCGGTTTGCTGGGGCTGCCATAACAGAACTGAAACAACACTATATTATCTCACAGTTCTGGAGGCTGGAAGTCCAAGATAAAAGCAAGAGCAGGGCCACACTCCCTCTGAGGACGCTGAGGCAGGGTCTGCTCCAGGCCTGTCTCCTGGCTTCTGTGGTTTGCTGGGAATCTCTGATGCTCCTTCGCTCTCTCCGCATCACCCTCATATCTGCCTTCATCTTCACACAGCGTTCGCCCTGTTATGCTCCTCTGTGTCTGGATTACTCCCTTTATAAAGCTCTAGTCATATTGGATTGGGGGCCTACCCTCCTCCAGTACGACCTCCTTTTAACTGATCAGATCTGCAATGACCCTATTTCTGAATAAGGTCACATTATGAAATACTGAGAGTTTGGACTTCAACATGTGAATTTGAGGCGGGAAGGGGGAGACAATTCACCCCTTAACAGCATTTAATGAAAATTAGGGTGGAAGAAATGTAGGGTTCTGTGGGAAGTTTCTCTGTTCTCTCTACTTTCCTAAATCTTCAGTGTTCTCCAGGGCTCTTCTCCTCCCCAAACTCGCTCCACTGCTCAGCGACCTTCGCTTCCGCTTGCAACCCTTCCATGGGCCTGTGTCCTATGCCTTCTACTAAAATGTAGATTCAGTAAAAGCAGAGAATGTGTCTTCTTCTTCCCCGTTGACTGCCTCAGCAGCAATTAATCACCAAAGACAGCGTGATTATTGGAGACTTGGTGACCTGGTGACTGTCCAGCATGGAGCAGAGTGGCACCAAATACTGGGTCTTCCCTGCCCTCACCTCTGTCCTCTCCAGGCTGTGTTCTGCAGTCCCTGGGTTCCTCTTGGTCATAAAGCCAGCAGGAACTATCTCAGGAAACATAAACTCCGGAACCCTGTCCTGCGGCCTGGACGCTGAGGAGAGTATTGGAAGGAGGCACCGGCAAGTGTGGCAGCACCTGGCCCACTCCCTGTGATAAAAGCTACAACACAGTAGCAAATTACATCCTTCATTAATGAAAAGCGACGACCTCATTGGAGATCCTAATGATATTCTTAAAAATCGCAGGGTGTACATGCGACACTCGTGCTTTTAGCAGGAATGTCAGACCCGGGAATATATTCACAGAGCTGTTAGTGTTTTGACACATAACATAGAATGAAAAGAAATAAAGAACCTGTATGTATCTTCATTTGCATCTGTAAAAAAACTCCGAGAAAAATATCTGTCCTTAATCTACATATCATATTCACATATTTTATAGAATATTGAGCTTGATTACAAACTTATGCTTCTGTGACCTTTCTGAATAAATGATTGGGTTTTGTGGACCTGAGGTTAGAGATCTTGCATGCTCCTAAGGCAGCAAAGCAGATGGTGCATTAATAATGGGGATATTAGGAAGATCGACTTCCCGATTCCAGTGTATTCATTAATACACTTTAGACAGTTTAATTGCTTCCTGAAACACTAATTGAAAGAGGTTCATTTGCAAATGCCTAGGTTCTAATAATATAAATCTGGCACGAAGCCACAAAAGCCCCTTAAATACCATTATATGATGAATTGTGGCATTTAAATAAAGGCAGCTAGATTTTAAAAATAAAATGGGTTCCCGGAAATATAATGGATAAAAATTTTTCAGAATGAGGGAACGAAAACGCAGTAGGTGCTGCATCCTCCGAATATCAAGGTTTACGAAATACTCACCAACGTCATGCCACTGAGCCTTGGGATTGTGAACATCTGGTGTACTCTGTGACTTCAGCAGCACAAAGCAGAATGTTCTCGTTTACATAAACTCATTTCCTAGAGGAATAGCTGTGGAATCTGTTATTTCAAGAGAATATGTGACTAAACGTTGTTACACTTTTGAAGGAAGGATTTTCCCCTTAGAATCATTCTGCCTACTGACCTTCCTTAAATTGTATTTCATGCCTTTATAGGCATATTGATTCTACACACACTTCCCCATTATTTGCCAACCCAAACTCTGAGCACTTAGGCTAAGAATACATAAGGAGATTGCTTCTATGTGAAAAAAATAAATACAGATTGATCAGCACTTAGATTATAGCAATTCTTAGTTTCTTTTGCTGGAGTCACTTTCTTCAGTTAATGACATGAGTGTTGGATGGATTGCTTATTGGCTTATGAAGCTATGAGGCAGCCACGAACAAGTTATTAGATAACAGTACAATAATCGGAAGTTCTGAACCTTCCACCAAAGAGTGGTTTCCTTTACTTATGTGATGCAAGGGCAACACGCTGTACGTAAACTGTCATTGAATTAACTTCAAAGAGTTGAGCTCAGTTCTGGGAATGAAAGTCCACTTAAAGGACAGACAAGTGAGACCCAAGTCTAAATGCAAGGCATGCCTTGTTATCTGATGAGCCACAGAATTAGGGACACAACTTCTTTTCAAGCAGACAGGTGGCGTTAAACACGAGGGTAGAGGGCCCTCCTGGAGTCTTTGTGGTAAAGCAGTGAAGCTACTTAACATCCGGTTCCACTGGACTTTTTAGGAAGAAACAACTTGTTGCTTTCAAATTTCTCAGCCCTGTGATTACTGTCTAGGTGTGAATCTTTGCTTGCATTTCTGCTTTGAGTTCCACCTGTGGTAAAGACCAGCTGGTTTTATAGTATCTATAACTATACATGATCCTGGCGATACACATTGATCTGTGATTGTACTTTTGAGTTTATTGTGCTTTTAATGTTAGTTATAAATTTAAAAAATACATTTTTTGTTTAGAAGAAAATTAATTTTTATTTAAAATGTTTTAAATATAAGGAACAGAAGTTATCTCCCCACCGTCTTACTCCCTCTGCCTCAAACTCCTTAAAGATAGAGATTATGACTTCAAACGTTGTCTATGGTACCTTTCACAAAAGCATTTATCACAAAATAAATTTTATTTTATTCTTTTCTTTTCTTCTCTTATCTTCTCTTTTTCTTTTTTCTCTTTCTCTTTACTTTATCCCAAGAGGGGATCGCAAGAAGACCCTCAGTAAATTTTGGTAGAATCTAATTGAATTGAAATGGAGATGAATAATTATTCTTTAGAATCATTGAAAGAAAGTTGGTTATACCTCAGCCCAGGCTAGAACCTACAAAGCAAGCTGTCCCTATATTTGATTTAGCTGCTGAACATGTGGAGATGTTGGTTTGACATCCTGCAAAAAGGCAAACTTTGAGGAGATAATTCAGACCCGAGAAGTGCAATTATTTTTCATTCTTAGGGCCAGTAGGGAAATGGGAACCCATTTGTCCATGAAAGCCAATGCTTCTGTTGTCTATCTGAACATCTTCATTTTGCTCCTATTTCTGTTGATTTGGATACAGCCTCTCATGCCTTATTTTATTGCAAACCCACAAAGCCCAGGCCAGGCTCAGAAAAAAAGCACGCCCCTAAATGAACCATCTCCCTCTTCATCCTTTCTTTGCTCCCCTCTCAGTGAACTCAGTAAACTCATTGTCACTCTCAATTCCTTGCCTCTCTCACCGTACTTTTATCTCATTGGCCACTAATTTTTCCGTGTCTTGTCTCCTCAGATTCTAATTGGTTTTCTTGTCTTAGCCCCTCTTAATCTATCCTTCACACAATTTCTCAAATAATATTTCTAAACTTGAAGTCTGACCCCACCACTCTCCTGCTTAAAGTCTACAGGATAAAGTGTGAACATTTCAGAAAGGTGCCCGTTCTTCACAGATGCTGGGATCTTTCCCAGTGGTAGAGCTCTGATTCCCATTCAAGATAACGCCATCCTCTCCTCTAAGCTTCCATGCGGCATTTTGAGATATTTTATTATAATGTTGATGCACACACTGTAATTTCTCACTTATTTCTCCACCTCTGTAATAGTTGGCGCTTAGAGATGGGGCCTTTATTTTTCTTTTAAATGTTTCTATCCTCAGTCCCTTGCCAAAAGATAGGTATGTAACATGTGCTCAATAAATGACTGTTGACTATGATTGAATATAATAGGAGGCAAACTGTAAGCTTTTTTTTTTTTTTTTTTGAGACAGAGTCTCACTCTGTTGCCTGGGGCGAGTGCCGTGGCATCAGCCTAGCTCACAGCAACCTCAAACTCCTGGGCTCAAGCAATCCCTCTGCCTCAGCCTCCCGAGTAGCTGGGACTACAGGCACGCGCCACCATACCCGGATAATTTTTTCTACATATATTTTTAGCTGTCCAATTAATTTCTTTCCATTTTTTTTGGTAGAGACGGGGTCTCGCTCTTGCTCAGGCTGGTCTTGAACTCCTGAGCTCAGAA
>CAUYRB010059476.1:0-51908 GCA_963574695.1 Propithecus perrieri | reverse complement strand
GAACGCATTCTACTAAGTGAGGTATCCCAAGAATGGAAACACAAGCACCACATGTACTCACCATCAAATTGGTATTAACTGATCAACACATAAGTGCACATATAAGAATAACATCTATTGGATGTTGGGCAGGGGGGAGGGGGAAGTGAGGAAGGGAGAGGAGGAAGGAGGGGACGGGTATATGCATACACAAAGAGTGCAATGCGCACCACCCGAAGAATGGACAGATTTGAAACTCGGACTTAGCGGGGGAGAGGGGGCAAGGACAACATACGTAACCTAAACATCTGTACCCCCATAATATGCTGAAATAAATAAAAAAAAAAATCTTGTACTTTGAAGTATACATAGTCCGAGTCCATAACCATGAATATAGTTAATACTGGCACGCATTCGACAAGTCAGGAAGTCAAAATTTATTCCTTTATTCTTAAACTCTGAAAATTAAAGATATGCATGAGGTTTCTTTTTTAAACTTTTAAAAAATCATCAGCAGAATTTGAAACAAGACGTCCTCCTTATTATATTCTCTACAGAGTAAAAAACAGAAAAGAGAAGAAAAGCGAGAAGCACAAGCATAAAACAAGATGATTGGAATAAGAACTAGTGGCTCAGTTAGATAAATGTAAATGACTTAAACTTTAAATTAATAACAAAAGTTCTAAGATTGGATTATAAAATAGATTCTAACCAGATGATTCTGACAAAAGACACTCAAAAAATGATGCTGAAATTTTAAAATTTTTAAAATGGGTTTATATCAGGCAAAGACAAAGAAAAAGCAAAGGCATAAATATTAATATCAGACAAAGTAGATTTCAAGCCAAAGACACTGAATATGGTAAAAGAGAATTATTGTATAATGAAGCATCTCCATATTGAATACATAGCAACTAAAAATATATATTAAATGAAGAAAGAAATATGTAAAATAAAACTTTTTTGAAAAAGGAGATTGTCAGGGATAATTGTGGTAGAAGAAGCTTTAATATAGTTTTCTCAGTCTCCATGAATGTGCAAATATATGACATGTGTTCTCTGCAGGGAATATACCTTCTTTTTAAATTTTATTTTTAATTGAAAAATAACAATTGTATATATTATACATTTATGGGGTACAATGTAATGTTTTCATACATATTTACCTTGTGGAATAATTAAATCAAGCTAATTAACAAATCTATCACCTCACATACATGTCATTTTTTTGTGATGAAAACATTTAAAATCTGCTCTTTTAGTAATGTTGAAATATACAATGCATTATTATTTATTATAGTCACATTTCATATAATAGATCACTAAAACTTACTCATTCCTCCCATCTAACTGAAATTCTATACCCTTTGATCATCATCTTCTCTTTCCTCATCCACCCCGCTCTCCCAGACTCTGCTAACCACCATTGTATTCTCTACTTACATGAGTTTAACTGTTTTAGATTCCACTTATAAGTGAGATCATGCAATATTTGTCTTTCTGTGCCTGACTTATTTTACGTAGCGTAATGTCCTCCAGGTTCATCCATGTTGTTACAAATGACAGAATTTTCTTCTTTTTTAAGGCTGAATAGTATTCCATTTTGTATATATAGCACATTTTGTTTATACATTTATCTGATGATGGACACTTACAGTGCTTCCATAATTTAGCTATTATAAATAATGCTGCAATGAACATGGGAGTGTAGATATCTCTTTGGCATAATGATTTCAATTCTCAATCTTCTGCACAGCAAAGAAGACAATTGACTGCAGAGAAAACACACAGATTAGGAGAAAATATTTGCAAACCATATATCTAATAAGGGGCTAATACCCAAAACATATAAGGAACTCAAAAAACTTAATAGCAAGAAAACGAAAAACCCAGTTTCAAAATGGGTAAGAGATCTAAATAAACATTTCCTGAAGGAAGACATACAAATGGCCAACATATATATGAAAAAAAAGCTCAACACCACTAATCATCAAGGAAATGCAAATTGAAATCACAATGAGATGTCATCTCACACCTACTAAAATGGCTGTTACCAAAAGATGAAAGATAACAAATGTTGGTGAAGATGTGGAGAAAAGGGAATCCTTGTGTACAGCCATTATGGAAAACAGTGTGGAGGCTACACAGAAAACTCAAAATAGATTTACAATATGTTCCAGCAATTCCACTTCTGGATATATTTTCAGAGGGATTGAAATCATTATTATGCCAAAGAGATATCTGCAAAGAACCCTTCTTGTTCGGACTTTCATTGGAATACGTAATCAGTACATGATCAGTAATGAGGCTGATACATTCTACTGGGAATGACTGAGGGATTTGAGAGATGCATGACCAGGGGAAGCACTTCTGCTTTTCAAGACATCAAGAAAAGAGTAATTCAGGCCACATTAAATAGCTCTACAAAGTGTTATGTGTAACTAAGTGACTAAAAGATCAAGAATACAAAAATGTTTATTGATTAGCATAGTTACAAGAAATAAAAGAAATAGAGGTTTGTTTTTCATAAATGTTTCACACAAGGTTAGAAAAGTGCAAATGGAGAATAACTTGTGTTCTCAAGCTGGAAATTATACTAGGGTAGCGTTACTCTCATATTTCTTGACAGCCTTAGTCTGGTGTGAACATTGCTATAATTTGTGTGTTTTAAACAAAGAAATGACATCATTTGGTAAGTGGAAAAATGCCTGGCCAATAGATAACTCACCACCAAGATATATAAAGATTTTAATCCAGAGCATCAAATTTTTTCCCTTCAGATCATAAGGGAAATAAATCTTTGTAAAACCGTAATTTTGAGTAAATAGAGCACTGTCTATGTAGGATATAGCGGTGTCCTTATAATTGTGACTTTATTTGTTACAAGGTAGATTTTTAATACAGTCAATGAGTGTCTTGGCTTGATTTTTAGAACACTCTGCCAACGCAGTTACAAATCCTTAAACAACATGGGCAAAGGAAGTTTCGCTTGTTGTCTAGGAGTCAGAGTAAATCATATCAACTAAAAAGTAAAAGGTGGGTAGGTCAGTAATGCCAATTATCTGTAATTATCAGCAAAACTTTTGTGGTTTAAAACAGTTGTGATTTGCAAAATTGTGAGTTTCACATTAAAATTCTCTAATTAATGTCTTGAATTCTCATTTTAATATAACAGTGAAGATAACAATAACAAGCAAACAAATGCTGATACCAAGGCACCAAATTACTATTTCAGTGAAGTTTATAAGCCTTTTTTTTTTTTTCCGTAAAGACCACCCATTAATTCTGTCTACTGGCAGCTATTCTTAGGAGTTAAATCTTGTTTTCGTGGACTCATGCCAGGGCATTCCGGGTGGTAAGATGCTATTTGCTTTTGATGGTGCAAGTGTTTGCATTCCTTCATGCTTACCATCAATAGTGCACAAGAAAAGGAACTGAAAGCCATTTTAAAAGAAATTGGATTATAGAGAACATAAAGTGATACTGGCTCAGAAACCAAAGCATGTGAATCTTAGGAGAAATTTGTTTCCAATAGCCTGCTGATTTTTCACTGATCTGTCTCATGTCATTAACCCAAAAGTTGTTCATAATTTCTCCTTAATATCAATGGCACTAAAATATTGAGTCTAATTATATGTTGACTAGATAAAGCAGAAGTAGATGATTGTTGGTGACAGCATGCTGAAAAAAAGGTGCATGTCAAACCTTGTAAATGTGAACGAATTTAAAACTGTCTATATTAGGATTTACTTGTTGACTTGAGAAAACCTACATAATTAACCACACACTATATTCGGTTTAACCTTTGTATATGTTTTTTTCATTTTTTTTCTAAGTATTTTTATAAGGTTTAAATTCAGCAAGTTCCCATTGGAATAAATGATGAGCAAAGCAGACATGAAGGAAAAGAAAATGAATAAGGACAAGAAAGGATTACTATCACTTGTGTAAATTTTGAATTTTTTCATAAATTTGACCTCCTAGGCCTAGGGGAGTAAAGGATTCCATTTGAATCATGTGTATAATATACCACCTACTGTTGTGTTTCCAGTGACAGAAATATTTAATTTGAATCAACATGCATTTATCTACAACTACTCTGTGTCAGACACTGTGATACTCTTTAGAAATTAAAATTAACAACCTCACCATTAGGAAACTATATTCCAGCTGGAAACAGACATGTAAACAAATAAGTGCAACTGAAATGTTAAGGAAATCACTTAACCTCTATAAACCTCAATTTTCTATTTGAACGTGGGATAATAATTTCTGTCCGTGAGGGTGTAGTAGAATGGAGTGGCTACTTCAGTTTCTAGTGTAGAATCTACTCTGAAAAAAAAAAAAAGTGGATTTGAAGGAAAAAAATGGTCTTATACATTTCAAAAGAAGTCAAATATACATTTGAAATCCAGGCAAGTCACATTATGTGCTAGAAAAAACAAAAGAAATATCAAGTTGAAGGTCTATGAAAAGGTCATGAAGGTTGTTTAAGGGAATAAAATATTAAGAGTAATTCTGGTTGATTTTTAACTAAATAAATGAAGGTATTTTGATGATAGAAAGGCTGATTTCCTTATCATTTATCTCTCTGAGTATGTACAAACCTACATATTTTATCTATCTACCATCTATCTCATAAACCCCTTTCCCAAGATTGTGATGAAAGAGATACTTGAAGAAAATGGATAGTGTAAGAGGAAGGGAAAGATGATCTTCCTAGTCATCTTCGCTAAGCAGCAGCAACCTCAAACAACAGCAAGAAAAGACTGTTTATGGATCCTATAGTCAGTACTAGCCCACTGGTTTTCCAGTTCACACCACTAGAACTGAGAACATTTTTTCTGAATCTGCATGTAGTTCCTCAAGACTTTGCTGTGGTCTTCATTCAGGATAACCTCCTCTTCCTTTCTGGGCTTTCTAGGCCTTAGGGAATATCTGTGATTTGTAGAAGAGACATTCAAGAAAAGCCTAAAGCCACGCAGAGAATAAGCATCCTACAATTAGGGAATGAAAATAGTATATTGCTGGAGAAAGTCAATGTTGCCAATTTTCAGGTGGGTGAAGAGTCCTAACCTTCCAATCAGGTGCTAAATGATATTTATGGATTGGCTTTCCTGTATTATGATAGTCCCAATAGAGTAGCGTGTACAATTAGAAGTAACCACATTGGAAAATGGAAGAACAAATAACATTGTTATTGTGCCATCATGCCTCTTTTATCCAATATATCCCTGAGTGAGATGCCTGAATTGGGAGAGGGAAATGGGTGAGTACTTCATTCCTATTCCTTGTCAGTTGATGGACATTTGGGTTGTTTCTACTTCTGGACTATTATAAATTAAGCTATTGGCCATGTGTCTATTTTCTTTGGAGAAATACTTATTTCAATTCCTTACTCACTTTAAAAGTGGGTTATTTTCTCTTTATTGTTGAGTTGTAAGAGTTATTTATATATTATGGATCTATACCCTTATCTGATATATGGTTTGCAAATATTTTCTCCCACTGTGAGGGTTGTATTTTCACTGTTTTGATGGTGTCCTTTGAATCACAAAAGTTTTTAATTGTGATCAAATCCAACTTATCTATTTTTTCTCTTGTCATTTAGGCATATGGAGTTATATCTCAGAAACTATTGCCTACTTCAGTTTCCCAAAGATTTGTGCCTATGTGATCTTCTAAGAATTTTATAGTTTTAGCACTTACATTCAATTCTATGATCTATTTTGAGTAAATTTTTGTATATGATGTGAGATAGGGATCCAATTTCATTCTTTTACTTGTGGATATCCAGTTGTTCCAGCACCATTTGTTGAAAAGGTTATTCCAACGACATTGATTTGTCTTGGCACCCTTTTTTTTAAAACCCATTAATCTTAAAAGCCTCCTTGCTTTCTAATGTAAGAGATCTCAGCTTATCTTATGACTTGTAGCTCTGGACTTGGAATCACCCATTTCTCCAGGATCTTTGGTTCCTTTTAACAGAAAATTTACAGCAGAGAATAGAATGTGCTCCCTAGGTTGTACGGTGGGAGTGGCATTGCTTTTTGGCTATTTTGATGAAAAAGATTAGGCCACAAATGTACTTTATTAAATAAATTATAAGGCTTGAATTCATATTGACATTTCCAATCCTATTGTAACAGTGTAGTCTTCCTACTTGAATTCTTGGCTCTATAATAGAAAATTCTTTTCTTTAATACTAAAGATTTCTATTTCTGACAAAACATAATTATTTATTTGTTTTACTGAGAACTCAAGAAAATAGGTCACAAGTAATATATAGCATGTCCCCAAATTTTTAGTGCAGTTTAAGGTTATTAAAATTTAAAAGTACAGTAAGTGAAATACCCTCTACAAAATTATGCAAAAAATAAAACTACTGAATTAATTTAAAAAAATCTATGCGGTTCATTTTGTTTTTAAAGTACATTGGTTATAGAAAAAATTTGCAGTCAAATTACTTGGTTTAGAGTTTATAGAGTTATTCATAATACCTTACTCTGTGTAGCAATACAATTTCTACACTTATCTGATAAATAATTGCTTCCATTGTTTCAGTTCATCTACAATTTGAGACCATTGCTGAACATTCTAATACCCTGAAAACGTTCTGCTTTTAGCTACTGTCTTAGTCTATTTGACTGCTACAGAAAAGTACCAGGGACGGGGTGGTTTATAAACAATAGAAATTTATGTCTCACAGTTCTGGAGGGTGGAAGTCTGAGATTGGGGTGCCAGATTAGGCTGGTTCTGCTGAAGATCTTCTTTTAGGTTGCAGAATGCCAATTTTTAAATTTTTGTATCTTTAATTATTTTGGGTACATAATAGTTGTATATCTTTATAGAATACTAACTTTTTGTGGTACCCTCACATGATGGAAAGAGAGTGAAGGAGCTCAGGAAATTTCATCCCAAAATACAACTCCTTGGTATAAAGAGCATTTTGAATTAAAGGCCCTTAAACATCAACAGGCCCTTGGAAGGGGCTTTCCCTCTATCTATATAACCAGACAGACCCATTAAAAGAACAATCTACTTCCATTCCCTGTTATCTCACTATACTGCAGAAAAGAAAATCAAGAATGCAAACAGACCTGGCCCAAATCATTTTTTTCCAATAACAAATTTATTTATTTATTTATTTATTTTTTATTTTAGAATATTTTGGGAGTACAAATGTTTTGGTTACATAAATTGCTTTTGCACTGTTTGAGTCAAAGTTATAAGTGCACCCATCTCCCAGATAGTGAGGATTGTATCTATTGGGTGTGAATTTACCCATCCCCTCCTTCTCCCCACCTGCTCGATTTCCAATGAATGTTATTTCCATATGTGCACATAGGTATTGATCAGTTATTTCCAATTTAATGATGAGTACATGTAGTATTTGTTAATCCATCCAAATCATTTTAAATATAATACCTATCTCTCACAGTTAATTTAATTTGTAAAGACAATCATGTACAAATTAATCTGTTTCCCCCATGCATTAGTCCTCCCTAGCAGCCATTTGTTGCCCCTAAACAGAATTGCCTATATTTATCATCTCCCCCTCCCCTCTAAAAGGACGGTATAAAAATATCTGGATCCCACTGGGATATTGGTTAATCACTCTGTGATTCTCTTCATGCACACAGTAAATAAATATCTTCCTTTTATTTATCTGTTTTAATTGTGAGTTGATCTTTCAGTGGACTTTTGGGGGAAAGGGAAAGTTTCTGCCTCAACCCCACAAGACCTAGCATGCTCTTTGACCTCTTCTTGTAAGGGAACTAATCTCATTCTTGAGGACTCTATACTCATGGCCTACTTACTTCCCATAGGACTCACCTCCAAATACCATAACATTAGGGATTAGAGTTCAACATACGAATTTTAGGGAGACACAGACATTCAGTCTATTCAGCAACTAATCTTCTCTTCGTGCATATTGCCAACTACTAAGAAAAACAAGGGTCCAATTTTAAATAGAGATGATGGGAAAACACTCTAAAATTACGCATTATGATTTTATTTCACCACCATCTGGTCCATCTATAATGTTTTAATACATGTTTATACTATAAAAACATATATATGATTTCGCTTGAATAAAACAATTCTGTTCCACATTATTATTTACACTATTATTTAATTTCTACTAATTTAGAATAAATATAACTTCACTCAGTACATTTTTAACATTACTAAATCCAAGTGTGATCTTCAAAATTTTTAATTTCATGTTTTTGATCCAAAAATATGCTTTATGTTATAATCAAATACATTGGCTTACATAATATTGAATCAAATAGTTTTTCCACTTTCTTTTCCCAGGGCATATCAAAGATTCCTATTTTTCCACAGGAAAATAAAAAGGAAATATTCTGATTTTCACACGATTTCTAAATTTTATATAAGTAGCAAAGAACAAAACAAAATATATTTTATATAAGTAGCAAAAAACAAAACTTAAGCACTTAAAGCTTTGCCTGAAAAATTCTTTTGACTCCTGGGTCAAAATTCATGCTTTATTTTGTAAAACAAATATAAAATCAAGTATCTTAATGTCAATTGAGAATATTATGTAACTAGACTAGATCAACTAGAACACAATTACATTTTTGAAAGATAGTGAGAAAATGTAACAGTTATAATACATTTAGCCCATACCTAAAAAGTTTATATGAAAAATTTTCCAAATACTCAATTTCTAGATTATCTGGATTTTCTAGAAGCATTTATTAAAAAGACTGGTGTTTACATTTAGTATACATTTTAGTTGTGATACATTTCATTCAAAACTCCTGTTTTACACCATATTTATAAAATATGTAAATAGATTTACATTTAGCTTTACATTTAATTTTAGTGCAGAATTCTAAACTTTCACATGGAATCAAAGACATGACCAAATCCCAGGATTACATTCAGTAATAACTGTACCAGTTGGTAAAAGGTAAAAAGTGCAATTATTTTCTTAAAATTAAAATAAGGCAATAAGTCACCCAGTTTTATTATAAAATCATATTTTTTCCTATTGTAAATTATAAGGCATTTAATACAAAATCTTAGATTTTGAATGCAGATGGTCCCTGACTTATGAAGATTCGACTTATCATTTATCAACTTTATGATGGTGTGAAAGCTATATGCATTCAGTAGAAACTGTACTTCAAGTTTTGAATTTTGATATTTTCCTGGGCTAGTGATATTCTGTACGATACTATCTTGAAATGCTGGCAGTGGCAGCAAACTGTAGCTCCCCATAAGCAATGCTAACGTAAATGTTCTGAGCACATGTAAGGTAGGCTAGGCTGAGCTATGATGTTTGGAGGTTAGAAGTATTAAACGCATTTTTGACTTACAATAATTTCAATCTATGATGGGTTTATCAGGGTGTAACCCCTTCGTAAGTCAAGGAGCCTCTATATATGAGAGGGGAGGAAAACTCACCAGAACGACAAGATTTAAATCTCAGTGTTTACCAATATATAGGGAGGAAGGTATTCATCCTACTTCCATCTCTCTAGAGTCTAGGAATTGGTAATTAGGCAAAATGCCCAACCTTAGGCCCCTAAGCTTTAGATCTAAGCTCCTTTTCAATTCCTTGGCCTGTGACTTTTTCCTCATTAACCTAAAGTTAAATTGTTCTTTTGGAGCTTAAAAATGCTAGGGGTAAAATAGAATTATTGGTTTTAAAATTTAATTCAGATGAACCATGTTGCAAGGCCCTACGCCTCACACTACCCTAGCCACTACCACTCGGGTGCTGTGGGCACAGCCTGAGAAAAACCACAGCATTGCATAGACAGCAGATGCTAAAGAAGACTTCCCCGCAACCCCGGTGTGTCTGCTTTGACTGGCGGTTTCTATAAATCTACTCTGATGGACTTACTTGTGAAGGCAGCTGGAAGCAACTTAGAGAACTGATAGCAACTTGGAGAACTCTGTTTTATGCACACTTTTTCAAAGAGCTCCTTCTCTGGAAATAGCATCCAAGTGTCCATGAAGTATTCATTAGATACTTGGGTGAATGAAAGATTGGAAGAATATCAACTAGAATAGCTCTCTTTCTTCCTCTCTCTCTCTTTCTCTCCATCTCCATCTTTATCTCCACATTCTACTTTCTGATGGGTGGTTCCATGTTGTGGGAAAGATGACCCCTGGCATCTGGACACTCCAGTTTATAATACCCTGAGGACTTAGACCCTTTCTCTCTCAGAGTTTCTATGACAATCTTTACAAAGATGCAGGTAACCTCTCCCCAGGTCACGTGCCTACCAGAGATCAGGCACTTGTATGGGTAATGTGATCTCAGATTAACCTTTGGTCATGAATTCAACCCTATGTGAGGGAAAGAGACATTCCTCGATTGATAACTTCACCAGAATCATCAGAAGTTGGGGAGGAGCATTTAACAAGAGATTCGACACGGATAAAATAATAGCATGACCACCACAAAAAAATAAAATTAATAAAATCTTTTATTTACAGTGAGCTTTACATTATACCAAGTACTTTCATAGACATTAATTTATGTAAATCCAGTCTTCGTTTTTCACATCAACTGTACATATGAAGAAACTTGACCCAATTATCTTAAATAACTTCTATACACAACTAATAAATGGCTGAGGTAGGCATGAACCCAGTGTTCTTTTCAACCACAGCACACTGCCTCTACAAATGACTCTGAAACCCAATATCATTTATGATCTTCCATTTTCTAGCTTGGGATTAAAAGTTCTTTATGATTTTCTTTCTACTAATTTTGCTTTACCTGTAAGCCTGGGGCCTTCTTTATAGGTTCCAGTCTTACATCTAACAAACACTTGAGTTGCCACCCACAGCTACCTTGGTGACACCTGTTTTCCTCCTCTCACATGCCCAACCTCTTTACTCCAGATATTTTTATTTCTTGTCTTCTTCCCTAAACCCTAGCTAAACTGAACTTCTCTCTTTCCCCCGTAAAGTTCCTGTGAATTTTCCTCATATGCTCTGTGTTCTCCTTTCTGAATTATGCTCACTTGGTTCTGCATGGAAGGACTTCTTCCTTACTCACAACCCCACAAACATAGCCAAATACTCACTTTTAAGCACAGTTCATATTTGCTTCCTTATCTCTAAAGTTCTTGTTATGGTATGAATGTGTGTGTCCCTTCAAAATTCATATGTTGAAATCTAATCCCCAATGTGATGATATTAAGAGGTAGGGCCTTTGGGAGGTGATTAAAGCTGAGTTGAAGAAGGGAGGTCAGGCACACCTAGTTATGTCCTGTCCCTTTTGGAGTTGTTCTTTGTAACATTAAGATACAAAATCATTAAAAAGCCTGAGGCCCTGTAAGACAGAGCTTAAACCACACCTACAGGTCATCAATTTACTTAACAGATCACTTGAGTCTTGATATATGTCTGGTATATGTCCAATGGCTTGTCTTTGATTAAAAGACTTCCTTATCTTAACCTAAAACCTTCCAAGCCTTCAGACAAAGCTTCATTTCTTTAACCAATTACAAACCAAAGAATCTTTTAGCCCAACTATATAACCTATAATCCCCCACTTTGAGATGTACTGCCTTTTTGCGCTAAACCAATGTACACCTTCCTGGTATTGATCTGTGACTTTACATATATTTCCTATCTCTCTAAAATGTATAAAACCGAACTGTAATCCAGCCATGGTGAGACCACTTGCTCAAGGGTTCTTGGACGTGGCTCTCCAGGCCGTGGTCAAATATAATCAGTTCAGAATAAACCTCTTTAAATTATTTTACAGAGTTTGGGTTCTTTCCCATTGACACTGAAAATCAAATGGAAGAAATCTGGGAAGAAATAATTTAAAGGATAGGAGACCAACAACTCAGGACACCTTTAATTAAGTAATTAATATAATTACTTTCCTACTCTATTTTTAAGAAAAATATCATTTAGCTGTGCTAGTCGTGGGCCTGCATATTATAAAAATCAGAACCGTTAGTGGGATTTACTTTAGCAAATGGAAGTTTAAGGTAAGGATTTTAAAAAGAAACATCAGTTCAATGTCACTGGGGCTTGAGATATTGTTTCTGACTATCTGGAATACACCAGCTTCTCTAGTTACCAACAGGCCCCATGTTTCCCCCCTGGCTCTTCCAAATCTGCTTTGATCTCAAGGTCCTCTGTCAACAAACCGCCACTTTCAACAGTTTTGCAGTTTGTTTACTCTTGGACTTAACGCCTGTGGCATCTGCTCACTTCTACCTTCATGATCACGTGAGGGGTTCAGGGCATACCACCCCAAAATATGACTGTAGAAGACCAGAATACTGTAGGAGAGAAGGAAGACTTTTTCTCCACCCTCTGGTTTGTTAATTAAGTCTATAAAATAAACTGACAGTAGAGAGATTAACAGGTAAAAATCCATTTTCATTGCACACATATACATGGGAGTCCCATAGAATATGAGACTCAAAAGAAGGGCCAGATGATTGAAGTTTTTATAGCATCCTGAGCTACAGAGAGAAATAAAGGCTTGGGAATTCTGGGGGGAGGCAGCAACTGCTGATGAGAGGGCGAGGGAGGAAATGCAGAGTGAATAGAAGTTGTTATGCAGGTAAGGCCTCTCAGGTAATAAAAGTTGTCTCAGAGAAGCCCTCAGAAGGATAGGCGATAGCTGTGATATAGGCTGTGATGTCACCCCTTAGTCTCTTCTCCTGTGTAATACAGTAATCTTCCCTGGTTAATGAGTTTCTCAGGGAGGGGGTACAGGACATTGAGTTCCTTTTTGGGGGAATCTATCTTTAAGCAGATAAGGGAATTTCAGAGAAAGCCCTTTCTTGCACTTTTGGGGGAGAAATAGGGATGAGAGTCAGGAGGGCAGGAGAAGGTCAGAGAGATCTTGGTTCTTTTTTAGTTCAAAGAGCCTGGCATGTCAATTTTCGAGTATCATTTTCTGAGCCCCAACACTGTGCATACAAATATGCCTCTTTGGCATAAAGATTATTTTGATCTGGCTGTTTTGGGAAACTGTAGACACAGGAGAAGCTCTGAAAACAACAGGGGAAATTAGCATTTATAAAGAAAATCTCCATTTGTGATTTGTGAAAGTCTCTCTCTTTCTCTCTCTATCTCCCTCTATCTCTCCCCCCACCAGGAAGAGAAGGATAACTAAATCACCAGAGACTTTTAATGGAGAAGGAATTTATATAGATCTTCGTAAGGAACCGTTACTTTTCCAAGCCATCTCGTTTTAACTAGGCCTTTCCCCAAAGCCTGCCTTTTTGTTTCAGAGAAGGATGGTATTGAAGCCTGAAGTCTAAGATGACTCTTTGAGATCTACTCTACTCTAGTGATTTACAGATTTCTCTAGGTTATCTCCCATGTGTAGACAAGGTATACATGTTATTAAACTTCTGTTTGTTTTCTCTTGTTAATTTGTCTGTTGTTATAGGGAGTCCCAGCTAAGAACTCATGAAAGGTAGAGGAGAAAATTATTTTTCTTCACCTACACATACTGGTATTTCACTAAGTTTTGTCTACAAATTTCCAGAGAGGAAATCCAATGGAATCCACCAGTTACTATTTAGTATCTTGTTTGTCTGAACTTGAGGAGCAGAGTTGTTTTTTTTTTTTTTTTTTTTCCTGAGGTGGAGTCTCAGTCTCACTACGTTGCCCAGGCTGGACTCAAACTCATTGGCTCAAGTGATCTTCCTACCTCAGACTCCCTAGTAGCTGGGACTATAGTCATGAGCCACAGGCACAGCCAGAGTTCTTATTTTCTACCATCGCGACATCAGTGCCTAGAATTTGAGCCAGGCACTGATCCTTGGTACAATCTCATGGAACTAGGAGGCCATTGCTACGTTGTACAATACAAGGATACTGAGGTGTCAGGAGCCTCAAAGGCACCTTGTAAAAGCATGTAATTGAAATTTTAAATCTAATATCCTAGAGTTTTTAGACTTTTTTGTTCAATGGAAAGAATTACATCACTGTTTGTTAATACAAATGGTTCCCAACTTAAGATGGTTCAAGTTATGATTGTTTGACCTTATGATGGTGCACAAGTGATACACGTTCAGTAGAAATTACACTTCAAGTACCCATACAACCATTCTGTTTCTTTTCACTTTCAGCATAGTATTCAATAAATTACATGAGTTATTCAACAGTTTATTATAAAATAGGCTTTATGTTAGATGATTTTGCCCAACTGTGGGCTACTATAAGTGTTCTGAGAACATTTAAGGTGGGCCAGGCTAAGCTAGGATGTTCAGTAAGTTCGGTATATTAAATGTATTTTTGACTTAATGGTATTTTCAACTTAAGATGGATCTATCAGGATGTAATCACATTGTAAGTCGGGGAGCATTTATAATCTGTTGTTCATTTGTAATAAGTTTAATCAGATGCCCTTCCAACTTTCTGCAGCTTGAATGCATCAGTAAGCCCGAGTTCATCCTCAGAGAAAGCAGCAGGGAATCCACCGCATGGCAAGGCCTGCTGCATCCCTGAGGGGACATGCTGGTGGCAGAGTAGCTGCTGCCCTGGGAGATTCACATTTCGCAATGATTCGTGATGCCCGTCTGCCATAAAAGTATCGTATGATGGGAGCCAATTCACATTTTAGATCACTCAGTCAAAATTAGAATTAGAGAGTCTCTGATATAGATTTTAGAGTATCCCATATGTTTTTACATTGAAGAGAATACCTAGAACTTAGATTTGTAAAAACATCATCCACTAAAATGATACTTAAGGAACAGGCTATGTTGTAAAAGTTAATTCTCTATTCCCATAGATTCAGCCAGGAAAATCTGGGTTCAATTTAGTGATGTCAGAAGGTTGGGAGAAAAATCGTTGCCAAGATGAAATTCACATTTGTGTAATGAATAGTCCACTTCTTCGAGTGAGTTAATATAGAGATATTTATGGTATGTCTTAGTAGATCAATTTTGATTTAAAATACAGATGGAAATAAAGGCAACTTTAAATTGTATATACAGGCTATACCCGGCAGTGAGTACACTCAAGTATCTGGATATTTTAGAAAAGTAGCTATTGTGGGGAGGGACAGAGGACAATTCTCATTTAGAATTAATCACCCATTTTACGACTTTCCTAAAGAAATTCATGAGATAATCACCTGAGTCTCTGCTGGGTACAACATTCCTTTCCCCACACCTACCTCTCCTGCAGCTGCAGCTTTCCTGCATTGTTGCACAAAGTCGCTAGGTGAGGTGTGTTGCAGCCAAAGCCCCACCCTACATTTGCCAAGAGCACTGAATCCTGCTTCACTGACCAAAGGATAGGGCACCTCTGCTTCCTGCCCTCTTTTCTCAGAGGGTTTTGTGCCATTCTTCCCTTGCCAACAACCACACTGGCCTTTGGGCTCTGCCTCTGACATGTCAAGTGCGTTACAGTCTTGCCTTTCTTCAGCACTTGCTATTTCCCCTGACTGATGCAGGCTCCCTGCGGACCTATCACGGCCTGCTCCTTCATTTCAAATGTCACCTCATCACAGAGGCCTTTCCTGGTACCAACCCCATCACACTCTCTCTCCTTACCGGACTTTTCTCTCTAAGTATCATCACTTATTATTTATTTCACTACATGCTCTTACGCTAGAATAACAGATTTGCGAGGTCAGGGATCTTGTCTGTTTTGTTCACTACTATGATCCCAGCACTGAGAACAGTGACTGGAACGCGTACAGTTACTGAATGATTGGATGAGTTAGTGGCAAGTGCGTGTAGCACGTTACTTATTAAAATTAAGATAATAGCTAACTTTTATGGAATGTGTTTCATGTCAGATGTTTTTCTAAACACTTTGTATGTATTAACTCATTTAATTCCAATAGCACCAGAGAGGTCGTGTAACCAGTGTCACACGGTCTGTAAGTAACAGAGTAGGGAATTTAACCAGGAAGTCTTGCTTTGGAGTAGGTGCTCTTTCCTCCTCTGCTACTAACAGCAATGATGGGAGAAGAAGGTAGGTGTCAGAGGAGGCTGGGAAGGGGAAGAAATAATGTTGCTGTGTGGCATGTGGCTATCATGATTAGCACGATGAGCTGAATTTTCCATAGTAAGGTGCACAATAACTTTCTCATCATTGTGATGAACAACCAATGAGAATGAATTTACTGACATTGCTTTGCCTGCCTTGGTCCTAGCCTTTTTGGAGTGTACAATCTAAATGGACATTTCTATTTAAAGTACAATGAAAGGATTCTTAGAGTTATCCAAAAGCCTGAAATTCTTCCAAACAAGTAACTACTTCACTGTAATTGCTTTAGAGAAGGATATGTATATGAAAAACAAAACAAAACACAGTTTGATCTTAAAATTCGCTGTGCTAGACATTGTATTGGTGGCGAAGATTCATAAGGCAGTGCCTCTG
Source organism: Propithecus perrieri (assembly GCA_963574695.1). NCBI lineage: Eukaryota > Metazoa > Chordata > Mammalia > Primates > Indriidae > Propithecus > Propithecus perrieri. The sequence goes on along the minus strand of CAUYRB010059476.1, from coordinate 35,561 downwards.
CCTTCCGTGAGTCTCATAGGAATTCAAAACCGACCCTACTGCAGGATTGTATTTGCCTCATGTAGATTTGCAATACAATTTGCTTGCATGCATTTTTCGTGCATAGGTGTACCCTAAGTTATATTTTGGTTTACATACAAATAGAACCATATTTATTTTAATTGATTAGTCTTTCTCTTGCCTTTAATAGATTGGTACATTTTCAAAGTTCATAAAATGCTGTGGCTTAAATTTGGGTCACGAAAAATGCCATTTTTCATCCATATTAATATTTTCTTATCATCTTGCATATAAAAACAAAATAAAACAGAATAAATCTATTTAATATTATTTATGGGATGGGTTACTATATCACTATGTCAACTGGCCTATTTGCTTTGATGTTTGCTTTTACATGTAGAAAAATAATTCTAATTGCTAAAGGAGAAAACTCACAAAACTTGTAGTAATCGTTATCACAAGATATAAAAAGCCTTTCAGAGCCAAAATATGATTGATTTTCTTTGCAAATAAATAAAATAAAAAGATACTCTCTATTTGTTTAAAGCCTTGTTGACCTATTTAATTATATATAGAATAAAATAATAAAGTCAAAGAATTTATATGTGTTTGGTCCATCAAAATATGTACACTATAATACTTAATGTTTAGCAAATGGCTTTGTGCCTGAAAAGTAAAAACAACTTCATGGAGATATTTTTTACCTTGTCTTTTGAAAATGAATCAAACCAAACAAGAATCAAAGCTTCCCAAATTAGATCTCCTCTTCCCTGATTTCCAAACTCTTAATTTAAGTTTCAGGAAATGATTTGTTAAACAGAAGATTAATGTCAACGGTTCAGTGATTATCTCAGTGGCTGTAGATTTCTTTTTTTCACTTCTGTACCAGATTTTTCTGCTAAGTCCAGCAGCAGCTGTTGTTACAGCAACTTGGTGAAATTTAATCAATATTTTTTGAATTCCTACCTTGTGCAAGGAGCTGTGGTAGTAACTCTGAGCAAAAGAAAAAATAAGACTTCACGTAAGCTGCAGTTGCTTAGGCTGGAGGTCATAAATACGTCAATGACTATGGTTCCAAAACTGACCTAATATTCTGTGTTCTAAATCCATTTTAACTCATTTTAATTATTACTGCAAAGCATTTTACACCAATATTTTAGACAGTTATCCTAATAAGCTTATTGGTTCTTGTAGTTAAGCCAACTTTCTAGTCACTAGAGGGTTAATCGTTTGACTAAATATAAACCCGTCCAGGGTAAATGTTTCTTCTTAGGATGAAGGAACCTGAATTCTCTATTACAACTGGTCAGTGAACTTTGAAAGAGATTTCCTAAAAATATGAAATTGAATCACCTTCTGACAGCTTTAATTCAGAAAGATAAAATGAGAGGAGAAAATGAAATACTCCTGTAAAACATACAGCAATGCAAAGCAGAACGTTTTAGGAGGCAGATATCTAGTAATTTAGAAATAATCGAGAGCTCAGAAATCCATAAAATAATACAGACATTAAGTAAACAAAAAAAATTCTTTTAAGGTAAAGTATACATTTATATAAAAGACACATCCATTTCTTCTGTGTCAATATATAGCTACTATATTTAGCCTTCAGGATGCATTATTATGTTTTTATTTTGAACCTTCATTAAAAATTGACCTTGAGTCTGAGTACCAAGTTGTATAACACAGGACAGGAGAAATATAAAAATTTCCTTAGCTCAATGATTTAAGAAAATAGGAGGATTTAGGGAGAGTTTATGTTGGAAAAGACTAAATAGAGCTATGCATATTTGAAGGGCAAGCCCACAGAAGAAAAAATATACTTATTTTTGTTGCTCCAAAAAGCAGGACTGGCACTAAAGGACACACAGGCTTTACTTCAACTTAAGAAGGGACAGTGGGACAACTGACATGGTAAGAAAATGGAAAGGCTGAGTCCCAGCAAGTCTGAGTGCTCCGTTACTTGACGTATTCCAGCAGTGTTAGAGCCGGTTCCCCTTGGCCCCAGGAACAGAGAGGCAGAGTCACCGAGGCTGCAAATGGCAAAGGAGTTTATTGGCTAGCTCGAGCTAGGGTCCAAGTCTCAGAGCACCAACGCAGTGGCCTCTCCTATGAACCAGGACCGGACCCCGCCCTGCGGTAAAAGTTAAGCTTTTATACCTTTTTTTGTTTTACACACGACACACAGGTTTCACACGACACGCTGGCCACACCTTCCCGCCCCCTCCTTAGTTCATTGGTTCCTTTAAAAGTGGCTGATCGTGTTGGCTCCTGATTGGTTCCTTTAAAAGTGGCGCCAAGCCTCGGGATTTTCACGCCGGTGCCAGTTGTGGTCAGTGTCATTTTGGGGAAAGGGCAGCGTCGTTTCCGGAAAACCGAAACTTAGGCCTACTCCAGGAAGTTCAGCCTGTCATGGAGTCACTCCTGCTCTTCATTCTGATTAACTATATTTAACAAACAACTAAAAGCAAGCACAGTCACAGAAGCAAATAGCATCAGTTAGAATCAGAGAGAGCACATTTTTCTCTAATCTCAAACAATTCGTCTCACACAAAGCAAAGTACATTCTCCTACTATCAATTCCTGTTTTTCAGCAGACACTAAATAAGTATCTGGTGGAGAGTCTGTATTGAGTAAGAGATTGAACAAGATGATTTGGTAGGCAGAATTGCTAAAAGTACTCTCTCAAAATACGTTATGTGACATGGGACGGCTGACCTTAAGATACAAAGAGTATCCTGATGGGTCAGATCTAATTTTTGCACCTTTAAAAGCAAAGAGCTTTCTCCTGCTGGTGGCAGAAGAAGACAGAGAAGGGCTCACCGTGACATTGCTGGCTTTGCAGATGGAGAGGGCCTTCGAGGAGGAAAGCAGGCAGCCGCTGTGAGCAGCCAGTAGCTCTTGGCTGGCAGCCAGCAAGGACAGGGGCTCTCAGACCTAGATATACCCAGGAGGACCTAGATTTAGCCAATAACTTTAAGGGGCATGGAGGTGGATTCTTCCTCAGAGCCTCTAGATAAGACCCCAGCTCAGCCAACAACTTGATGTTAGAGATTTTGAGACCCTGAGATGAGAACCTAGCCAAGTCCACCTGGACTTCTGATGTACAGAGCTATGAGATGATAAGTGGGTGTTGCTTTAAGCCAGTAACTTTGTGGTAATTTGTTATGTAGCAATAGAAAACTAATAAAATAACTTACCTTAACTACCCATTTCAACTCTAACATTTAAAAAAATTCTATCCTGCTTTGGGTGATGATCATGCCAATGTAGGTTCATCAGCTGTAGCAAATGTACCATTTGTGGGACAATGTTGATAATGGGGGAGGCCGTGCATGTGATTGTGTGTGGTGGGGGACATCTCTGCACCTTCCTCTCTATTTTGCTGTGAACTGAAAACTACTACAAAAATGATAAAGCGTTAAAAATTCTATCCCTTATCAAGAACAAAAATGGTTAGAATGGTATGAGGTCTCGCTTGGTTTTAGTAACTATGTATTCATATATTTTTATGTACTGATTTATTTATATCCTACTCTAGTCCAAAAAGAAAGTGAGATGTCTTACAAGGATGTTACTGTTTTGTGGTACAAAAATTCCACGAGTTGAACAAATGGGAAATTATTAGGAAAACAATAATGTTGGGCTTGATGCTAGCTGCTTTTGCAACTAAACCATTTTAATGTTCATGTTGCTACTGCATCCATCTGCCTGGGGTATGAATAAAGCTCTGAGTTGATAGACGAATTCATATATCTATCACTTGCCAAACCAGTTCTTCCAGTCCAATCATTTGGGCTCCTTAGAGTGTCAATGAGGTCTTTTAGAGTTCTAAGGAAGAGATAAAAAGAGCAAATTGGAGTGATGGAGGTTTACTTCAAGATGAATTTTTATCTCAAGGCACTGTCATTTCGGGCTCCCCTTGTCCAACTCTGGGATGAGTTTCTGGTTTCCCAAAGAATGGAGAAAATGCTTTCCATTGTTGAGGAGAGTAACATGAATGCCTTAATAACCTGCTGTTCACTCAGCAATCATGCCTCCCAGACGTAGGGCTTGAGCATACTGCTTTGGCTCTGTTCACGGTGATGGAGCTTCTATACGGACGGCATGCCACCACCCTCTCTGGTCAGCACCTCTCCCTTCTCCTTGTCTTCACAATTTCCTAACTCGGTCAGGTCACCCAGTTATATTAGGTAACTTGGCACTGTTGGAGCTCAGAAGACAATACCTCCAAAATTCGGTGTTTTGGTATGCCGGACACTTTGAACTAAAATAGGAAGGCCTGAGAAGCTGCTTCAGAATGAAAAGGTTTTTAAATCTTCTTTTGCCTCCCTTCTCCACAGCAAGGATAGGGAGGGACTTCCTCTGGAATTTCCTTATCTAACTAAGGAAATTTCTTTCTAAAAAGAAATGCGGTTGTCTTAAGACTCCCTCCCTAGAAATCTCATCAAATAACCAGGAAAGATTAACCACCAGAGAAGAAAAGAGTCTAAAAAGTCCGTCACCACATCCAGATAGCCTTTCATCTATTCTTCTGAGGGCGAATTTGAGAAATTACCTAGGAGGCTTTATCTATGTAAGAGGACAGCCTTTGTTCACAATAAAATTCAGCCCCTTACCTTCCCACGACTTCCCCAGAGCTCAGAGAAACTTTGTCCCAGGCCATTGTTCTTTGGGCTTATTCATTTCCCCAGTAACTGATTTTCAAATCAGTTACTACCCCTCACAGTCACCTACACCTGCATTTCCCTCTCTGCTATGAAGATGGTATTTAATCCTCAACCATCTGGTCTTTTTTTGAGTTTCATATTTGTGGGACTCCTGTGTCCGTATACACATTGATAAATTTGTTACAGCTTCTTTCCCTACTAATCTGTCTATTGTCAGTCGTTTCTGCAAAACTTTAGTGGGCAGAGAGGAAGCTTTCACTCTGCCTCTACAGCATTAAGACTTCTTATAGCACTTATAAAAATCGTGAGAAATCCATTGTGTGATTTAGTTATCTGGTTTTTCTCTTCCCTTTTAGAGAATGGATTCATGTAAAAATTAGACTGAGTCTCTCATAATCTCTCTTTTATCCTCCATAACTAGCACAACTATAATGCACATATTATATGCTCAACAATGTTTTGAATAATTAACTAGATAATTGCACTGACTCTTCAAAGTTGAATTGCTGCATCTAGGGTCATAACTGGTTTCATCTCTCAAATCGTGAGTGGTAATGAGTGAAGGGGAAAAAATATGACAGCCACTGAGATTTCATGGACTAATCCAGCATTTTCCAGACTCAACTCTATGTTTTGAATCAACATGTTTTCTCTAAGAATTAAAAAAAACCCCTATATTTTCACTTTAAATATGAACTAAAAACAATGAACATATTCTCAATTATATAGATGATCATCTGATCACTGAGAACTATCATGAGAGTTCGGTGCCTGTAGGTGTTTAAGTGTCCTGGTACCATTTAATTGCAAGTTACTGAGAAGAGAGAAACAGCTGCATCTAATACATTATTGACATATTACAGCTAAATAAAGGACAACAGAAGTCTCGGTTCACTGTGAAAATTGGGTTGTCTCAATAGTTCAGATAGAGAAAAGTAGAGGAACTTTTTAGGACACTGTGATATCATAGGCATTCTGAGTCCAGAGAGCCCACTCTGTAATTGTCAGCACCACATTTACACTAACAGTGTAGTTTCAGCCAAACACACTTCTATAGTCGTGTTAAATTATTGCTGAAAATTTAAACTTTCCTTATTTCACAATTTTGCTTTTATTTAACTTGAAATTTAAAGTTTTATAATTGGGTAAGAGTTTTCTAAGGAATTTATATTTTACAATATGGTTCATTTTTTTATCAAATTAACACTAACAATAATTTAAGACAATATAGGGCTTCTAGAGAATTATTTTCCTTATAAAAGGGCGTTCTGAGGTTTGAGCTTCAACTATTATTAATAATAGTGCATTCAATATCCAGAATCTTTGTGCTATTAATAGAAGCAGTATAAATCATTGTAGGAGAGGAAAAAATAATGTTTCTCTCTATCCCTTCTGAGTTCTTAGCTGGGCCAACTATAGCAAAAGACAGATTAACAAGAGAAAACAAACTAGTTTATTAACATGTATACCTCATATATACATGGAAAATACCCAGAGAAATGAGTCAGTCTCAAAGATGTGACATGAATTCAGTCTTAAATACCATGTATGCTGAAACAAAGAAAGAAGGATTTGAGAGGGCTGGTTGTGGAGGGAGGGAATTGACCAGGAAAAGCACAGCAAATAAGGATTTGTTATGCAGATTTAACTTGGTGCCTTATTCTTTGATGAATCTGTTGTGATTTAGAGTCATCCTTCTTTTCCTGGTACAGAGAGGCAGTTACCATACAAATAAAGATTTTCCTTATAGATGTAAATTTTCCTTATAAAAGGGCAATTTCTATTAATACTTTATTTTCAGAGTTCTCCTATGTCTACTTTTTCTTAAAACAATCAGCTCAAAATAATACTTACACCAAAGAGGCATGTTTTGAGTGTGGCCTATTCCGGTCTCTTATAGTCATACGAGGGTGACATACTCTGGTCTCTTTTCAACAGCAGATGTTGAACTAATCAGTTTGCACCAAAGTATTATTTAGAGATTAAAAAATTAAGTATTAGAGCATAGAAATGTTCACAGTATTTTCTGACAAAGGAATGAAATTCTTTTTCAAATATTGCTTAAGTTTTCCAAATTAGGAAGCAAACTATTACATTTCCATAGAGTTTTTAGGAGGAAAAAATGTTTTGTGCAGCTGCACTTGGAAGGACACTCCTAGAGATCCCACATCTTACAGATTCACTGTAGCCAAGTGCCAGCAAGGCAAGCTGACTGCCAAACGTGGCCGTTGAGATTCAACACTGATCTTGGACCCAAGTAAGCTTTTTAGTTCAGTCATATAGAACAGAAGGAAATGAAATGATTTATAGTTGAATTTGAGAACCATGAGAACAGTGAGAACTCTGGACCCCCAGGCCACTGTAGTACATGGGCTCACTGAGTTGACTGCTGTCAAATGATTTCACCTAAGTCATGTAGAATACTGTTTTGGGAACATAGATTTTGTCTAACAGTATATTTATAAGATTCAGACAAAATTATAGGTTAGAATTGATGGAAGACTATCAGTCTTGCTCACTGTTAAAGGTTTAGAAATGGAGCTAGTAGTGAGGCTTCACTACATGATAAGGAGCTCAAAACTGATTCCCAGGAAGAGGAACAAGGACCCCATCTTGACCTAGCAGGGAGTATTAATCTGTTTCCTTAACAATTACCTGTTTCTCAAGTGCTGCCAGAAAGAGTAATATGAAAGGTTGGTGGGGGTGGGGGTGGGGGAGTGATGTGTTAACTCTATTTTTCTCTGCTTCTCTTGATACCAAACAGAAAGAGAAACAAACAAATAACTGACATATAGAAGTTTAAAACAGGGGTAGAAATGAAAATGACAAATCTGATCAGCTGGGAAAAAGTTCTAAGTTTCAAAAAGAAAGAATGTATCTCGCTAGCTTTTAAATATTTATTAGAGTAAAATATCAAAATCTGTACATAGTCTTTCCAGCAATTATATAAAAAATAGCTATATGACAAAAAAATGTGCTACATTTATTATTTTATGATACCTGTGTTCTGGGGATGTTTTTTACATTCAACTTAGGAAAGTACTTGCAAGAGTGGGAAGAAGGCAGACCTCACTTGCACAAATCAGCACCCAGCTAACTATGTTTGCATTAAGTGTAACTCCCAAGTAGTAACGGCAAGCAAGGAACTGCACGGTGCTTATCTACAAAACTGCTTTGAAGATTGCTAGTGTTTTTCAATGGACTTTTAAAACCAAAAAACCTATAAAAATATCAAGCATTATATGTAACATCCAAAGGAGGTTAAGTTTGCTTATTTCCCTTTCTATTTCATTTGTTCTATTTCCCTTTTCTTTCACCATCTAAGTGAAGCCCACGGGACCAACTGGACCCTTTTGATTTTAAAATGTTTAGTGAACTCATAAAAATATGGTGTGTGATGGTCTTCTGAGACCCAATGTGTGTCACTGTTGGCCTGGGATATGTCTCCTTCAAGGCAAAAATGAAAACATAGGATATCCAGTCCAGTAAAGAAAGAAAGCTGTATGCCTTTTATATAAGATGGCTACACATCACAGAAAGAAAAATCTTTAGCAGGCATGAAGTGCTACAATTTAGGAGCCAGTTTGGATGGACATTAGGATCACAACAAATTCCAGTTGCAAGGAATATTCATAAATTCTTTAGGGAAAAAATTGTTCTGATTATGAGGCAAGCCATTTAGATATCTCTGATATTATGTATGACTTTTGAGAATGATTTAAAGTTTAGCATAATACTTAACTTTTATTATTCTATAACTGATAGTAATAAAAATCATGTTATAAACATGAAATCAAGTTTATTTAAGATGTTCATCTAATTTTATGCAGTTTTCTAGACAAATTTTAGAAAAAAGAAACATAGACTACTTGTTAAAAAAAAATTAAAATTTTTGTATGGTCAAAGGAAAACCATGTTAGAGTTGAATTTAGTGAAATATGTAAAAAGAATTTAGAATAATTACTTTTATTTTATTATATAAATTATATTTTATTAACATATAGCAAGTACAATGAAAATATGATATTTACATAAATAATTATGCAAATTTAAATTATCCTATTTTAGTAAATCTCAAGAAAATAAAAAATTTGTACCAGTCATTTTATCATTGTAACACTTTCAAACTGAGGCACTGTATAAGTTGTGCAGTAAATACTTCTCTGGAAGTAAAAAATAATCTATGATGATAGAAGTAATGAGAGAACCCATGGATGAGTTCAATGTGTGTTTAATGCTTCAACCTATTGTTATCTCAAATTTCCCTCTTTCTCTATCATTTATTCTTTTTTGATAACCAGAGCTCCTTTTCATCATCTCCTTCATTAGAGTTCACCAGAGAGTTTAGATGCATAAAAAGCAGGTTAAATTCAGTAGTATTTTAAATTCTCAAAAAGAAATAATAAAAGCAATTTAGAAGGTGGGGAGGAGGAGATACAGGGTGTAGAAATTCAGAGCCAAAATTAACATTAACTGAACAACTAAAACTCAATCATCATATGTCTGTGAAGTTCTGAAACAGATAATCAACTCAGTTAAAATTCTCAGTAAACGAATTCTGCCAAATTGATCAAATCAATGGCCCTATATATAATACTGAAACAATTTCCAAACTGAAGAATGAGTTTGGAAATTACTTTAAAAAGCATGCTTAAAGTATTCTTTGCTCCACAGCATTTTGAAGCTATGGCTAAAAAAGCACCAGGTGTGTACCATACGTCATATTAGGTATGTCAAAAGATAAAATTACAACAAACTTAGTCATAGATCTAATTGGCTTTTATTCAGGATTCATGATTTAGGCAGCCTCCATTCTACAAAATAGACTGAGAGCTCCCACTGGAAAACATAGAACAGTGGGTTTTTCGAGGTGGGGAAGGAGGAAACAAAACAATAGAAAAAAGTTGATTGGTTAACCTCAGTTTACTTTTCTTGTAAGGGTTAAAACAGAGGGTACTTCCCTATTATACTGACTCACGAAGACTGGAATCTCCAGTTTTCAGGAAAAACTGGTCTGTTTTGGGATCTATCTGCTTCCTTAAAGTTTCAGTTATCTCTAATCTTTACAAAAAACTCTTCCAATTGGGTGCTTTTTAGCCTTATTTTGCAGATGAGAAATAAGATTCAGAGAGGCTAGGTAAGCTGCTTAAGGTTGAAATCCTATTAAATGGTGCAAGTGGAATTTGAACTCTTCCTATACTGACTTTGAAGCCCCAATTCTTGCTACTATGCAATGCTGCTTCCTAGTTTTAGAACATTTAAATTGCTGGTCTTATTTTGAAATGTGATACATTTTCCAAATAATTTATTATAGTGCCTAATGCATTTTGAAATAAAAGGCTGATAGGGTGGAGCCAGGTGTGTTATTTATATCAAATTATAAACATTTGTCAGGGTATTAAAGTTCAAATGAAGCAAACATATACATTTTTACCTATATTATTGGGAAGAAATAATTATCCTGTTTTTATTGTTTTTATGTGAGTTTTAGAGTTCAAATAATACACTAGAAATTTGGAACCTATTGTAGCAGAGGCAAAATTTTACCTCTACTTTTTTAGGGTTTTTCAGCTGGACATGAGAATTAAGCTGACATAAGAAAAATTGACAGGAGAAAAGCATATAAATGTATGTAATATAAGTTTTACATGTGTCTTTACAGGCTGCTATAACAAAATATCTTAGATTGGATTATTCATAAACAACAGAAATCTATTTCTCATAGTTCTGGAGGCTGTGAAGTCCAAGATGAAGGTGCTGATGATTCAACATCTGGGGAGGGCCTTTTTCCTCATAGATGGCTCCTCCTACCTAAGGACTCACATGACAGAAGGCGTGAAAAGCTCCCTTGCACCTATTTCATAAGGTCCCCAATCCCATTCATGAGGGCTCTGCCCTCATAACTTAATCACCTCCTAAGTCCCCACTTCTTAGTACTATCACATGGAGATTAGATTTCAACATATGAATTTGGGAGGGATACCTTCAGACTACAGCAACAGGAAATGGGAGTACTTATAAGGAAATTAACCATCCAAAGAAATAGCAGAAGCTAAATGTTTTTATAATAGGTTGAAAAAAGAGAGGCAATTGGGAAAAGTAACTAAACTATGTGGGGAGGCTAAAAGGAGATAAGCGTTAGCTTAACGAGGTCTGTTTGTACAGTTCTCTCAGTCTCAAATTCCCAATCTTGATGATAAGAATGTTACTTTCCTTCTGGTATAGGGAGAACGCCTTCCATATGGGAGTTAGAACTATCCTGCTTTCAGGAAGAAAGCGGGGAGGATCAGAGTATCCTTTTTGCACCTGTTGTTTTTTAAAGTACCTTTAGCTTAAGGTAATCCTTATACCAATGTGGCATGTTTTGGGGTGGCATATTCTGCTACCCTTCTCAATGTTGTGTAGGCATCTTCATTTCATTTTGCTTCACTTTTTGAGCTTTGTAGTTGTTGTGATTTTCTTTTCTTTTCTTTTTTTTTTTTTTTAACAAATGGAAGGTTTGTGGCAACCTTGAATTGAGCAAGTCTATCGGCCCCATTTTTCCGACAGCAAGTGCTCACTTCATGTTGCTGTGTTAGCATTTGTAAGCAATAAAGTATTTTTAATTAAAAGTATGTACATTGTTTTTAGACATAAGGCTAATTGCACATTTAATAGACTATAGTATAGTGTAAGCACAACTTTTATATGCCCTGGAAAACCAAAAAATTTGTGTGACTAGCTTCATTGTGATGTTTGCTTTATTGTGTGGTCTGGAACTGAACCCACAGTGTCTCTAAGGTGTGCCTGCAATTACAAATAACTTCAACTGACAAGTGAGTTATTTAATTTTTTTTTTCTAGCTACGTTTTTAAGGTAAAATTGTTTAGTTCCTTTTATGGAAAGAATTCAAAGCATTATGAATTTTAAAAAATGTCTTGATTTTAATTACTACAGTGGTTCATTTAAGGGGAAAAATCCTTTTTCTAATTCTCAGTGGAATTATTTAAAGTTCAAATTCTATTTAGGTTTGCTCTCATAAGCATCAGCATATCAAAAGAATATTTAGATAAAATGTAAACTCTAGTCCCAATTTTCTTTTTAAATGGGGACTCTAGTCCCCATTTTCTTATTTCTCTTTAACAAACCCCAATGTCAAATAATTGTGGATTGTCCACTTGGTTTCAGCCAAAGGAATGGCAATAATGATTTGGGCTATGTTCTAAGTTTGTGTTAAGCATTATAAGGAACAAAGCTAAACAATCCATGGGATTAAATGTAAGGGGAATCTCTTTCTGAGTGAAGATTCAGAGAAATGATCGATGTGGCAAATACTGAAAATTTTAGAGAAAGTTTATCTAGCATAAGAGGACAAGAAGCATTCATGTTTGGGATTTTAGAAATATCAGAAATGATCCAGGTTTGTAGAAACTACACCAGAGGGTAGAATAAGTTGACAGATAATGAGTGGACTGTCCATTTGAAAAGGCTGAATGGATGAAGAGTAGGAGAGAAGAAACTGAAGGAAGGCAGAAAAATTGTTCTTGGGCAGGTGTACTGGCTCATGTGAATGAATAGGAGATGAATTCAAGATGATTGCTAAGCGCAGAAACCAAAAGTAAGAAACAACTAGATTGTGGCATAGGGGAAGATTAATTTTTTTTTCTTAACAATAGGTTTCTAGTTGGAACCCCTGAACAACAGACAGATTAACAAGAGAAAAACAAAAGTAGTTTATTAACATGTATATTTCATATATATGCGGTAGACACCTAGGGAATGAGTGGTTCTCGAAGAAGTGGCTTTGAATTCCAGCTTATATAGCATCTTCAACAAAGAACAGTACATTTTCAGAAAAGTGACAGAGTAAAGGAAAAGGACTTTGAGTCTGTAGAAGCAGCAACTTGTGGAAAGGCAAATAAATGAGAGAGAATGCTAGTTTGTAAAGTTTGTTAATGTAGATTCCTTTGAGTTATCTCCAGACAAAAAGGGTCTAAAGTTGTCTTCAGTGGTTAACCTTTGTTCTCCCCAGTAGGAGACAGGGCAGGAAACCTTTTGTCTTTGTCAATCTATGTTCTGCTTTTAGGCAAGCAAAGGGAGAGCATAGAGCTATTTTGCATCTGCTTCTTCTTAATTGCCTTCTGCTCAATAATTCTTTATATTTGGGGGTGGCATATTCTGGTATCCCACAGTGGGCTTAGGGAGCACTTTTACTTAGACTATAAAACTATCATCAAATAGTTTAAAGGTAAAAAGCTAGTTAATAAAGCCAGACACAAAGAAAGAGATGAGAGGAAGCCTAGAGAAATACCTTACTTAAAAACCTTACCTAAATAAATGAGCTAAATTTCTCCAAGTCAAAACAAATAATAATATGGACTTTGTCATTTCTTGTATTCCCAGATTTTCCAAAATTTTATGAGTTGTCCTAAGTTTCTATTAAGAAATCTTGCTCTCTAACTTAATGATTAAATACCTACCGTTTTGAAGAAGCATCGGTGAGCTTCAGCATTAACGTTACTTAATGCTGCATTAATGTTGGTGAATTGAATGGGCACAGTGGAAAGTGACTCAGAGAGACCGCCTGGGAGACTTCTGTTGGAAGGTCTCAGCAAACGCGAAGCAATAGAAGGATTTAGTAGACCTAAAATCAAAACGCATATTCATAGTTGCATTCTGATTTTACTGCTTACTATTTATGTAACGTTTGGAAAAATTCTTATTCCTAATCTCAGTTTTTTAAATCTGAAAATGGTTCTTTTGATGTTTAAGTGAAATATATAGATGTGAAAGTTGGTTGTGAATGAGAGAAGAGTACCAGAAAGAGTAAGAGCAAGAGACTTTTTTGAAGTTGGAAAAGGGCGAACAGTGTCTTGCACAGAGAATTCAATTATGCTGAGTACTAAAAATAATTGCATAGGCACTGGTTTGATAAATGCAAGTTATTTTCACATTGAAATACTATGATTAGATAATTGATTCAATAAAATGACATCTCTCTATCACCAGCTGAGCCTGTGAAAACAAAGATAGCACAGTGGTTAAGAATTCGAGTTTCAGCATCTAACAGTGTTCCATTTCCCCCGCTTACTAGCTTAGGGTCCTTGGGCAGGTTGTTTAATTTCCCCAGTGTCTCGTACACAGTAAGCATTGGATGTATCATGGCTCCCATTTGTTGTGGATGACTTTTAATAATAGGTTAAAAGCAGGTGCAAACAGAGAAGGGGCCCCACAAGAACAGTGGAGGAATATTGCAATGTACCAGCTGCTATTTTCTTTGCAAATGGATAATTTTCCTCAATATAAACAATATCTTCAACTATCTACTTATTTGCTACTTGGATGCCCCTGAAAATTCAATTTTTATAAGCTCTTTTCTCTAAGCACCTCTAATTAGGATTTTTCTGAAATGTTTTTTTTTTTTTTTTTTGAGATAGAGTCTCACTGTGTTGCCCGGGCTAGAGTGCTGTGACGTCAGCCTAACTCATAGCAACCTCAAACTCCTGGGCTCAAGTGATCCTCCTGCCTCAGTCTCTTGAGTAGCTGGGACTACAGGCATGCACCACCATGCCCGGCTAATATTTTCTATATATTTTTAGTTGTCCAATTAATTTCTTTCTATTTTTAGTAGAGACGGGGTTTCGCTCTTGCTCAGGCTGGTTTCGAACTCCTGAGCTCAAACAATCCGCCCGCCTCAGCCTCCCAGAGAGCTAGGATTACAGGCGTGAGCCACTGCGCCCGGCCTGAAATGTTTACTTTTACAAATAGGAGAGTGATTGATCCATAAGTGAATTATTTATCTAGGAAAACAAGCTGCCTCCAAAACTCTTAGGAAAATAAAAACAATAAACCTTAAGTGCATTTGGTATTTTCTTTTCCTTTGGGGAATATTAACGTAAGATCTTTGACAGAATGACACACAATAAAAACATGTTATTTAAGTGATCGGGAAATGATTATAATTTAGTTGAGAAAGAATTTTCACTCTGTATGCTACTTCTATGGATACGATAATCATAGAAATTACCATGATAGAAAAGCGTGAGTTCCTCAGTTTTGTGCGTGTTTATATATTATATGAAGAATACATTTTTAGTCAATGATGAGGTAAAAATAAAATTTGAAAGTGTTGTAATTTTTGCTTAAAAATCTTTCTAACAATGTAATAGAAATAGCACTACTGGACTTCGTTGTCATAATATGGGAAAATTGATATAAATAATTCTATTTTTTTTCCATTTTCATTTTCCTATTGGTATAAGATGAGATACATTATGTGATAAATAGAAACAAATAGTGAAATATTATATTTCACTCTTTTATCCACATCTGAAGCCTTCTTATTTATTCATTTTTTGACATTATAAATCTCTCTGGTACATCTTGTAGAAAAATTGAAATTTCAATTACTTTTAATTACTTGTTATGACAATTACCTTTATAATTGGATCTCAGTTCCTAAATGACCTGCATAAGCCCTATCAAGCATAAGATTTTATTTACTTTCTCTCTATGTATATCTTCTATAACTATCTCCATAATTAGTGAACAGTTAATTAGCCTCACTAGTTTAAAAGGAATATTTTAGAATGAAACTAGGCTGGAGATATTATTACTGTTAAAGAACACTAAATGTTTATTAAATTTTGATTTTTCTTATAACATTTCAGAATAAGAAACAGAATTTTCAGAGTGTGTATTTATTTTTAATCAGAAAAGTTAGTGCTTAAAATGGAGTATGAAATACCTAAAAAAAAGCAAATAACTTTGATATCAATGCCATCATGCATTATGTTTCAATAAGTCTGTATTTTCGTGGGAAGTCATTGGAGCTTATCTTCTATTAATAATTTTCTT
This sequence comes from Propithecus perrieri, assembly GCA_963574695.1. Classification (NCBI taxonomy): domain Eukaryota; kingdom Metazoa; phylum Chordata; class Mammalia; order Primates; family Indriidae; genus Propithecus; species Propithecus perrieri. The sequence continues at coordinate 20,055 of CAUYRB010059476.1, read as the reverse complement.
CAGAGTTTTAAATATAATCATCTGTTTTCTCATGTAAAATCAGAAATCCCATAACATCTAAATCATGCCATATGCAAGTTGGAAAAATAGATGAAATCTGGGAAAGAATAACTTATGATTTGAAATATGATGATTATATAAAAATAAATAAAATTCAGAAATATTAAAAACCCATTGGAAAACTCTTATTTACAGGCTATGTCTGGTTACCAAGGCAAACCATTTCTAGTTTCCCCAAACCAATGCAACCTAAGGTTCAGCCACTGAACCTTTCTGAGCCTTAGATTGCTCTCTAAAGTGGGAGTCAGAAAGCTACACTTCGCTGGGTTGTTGGAAGGCTAAAAGAAGGCAGGTAATCTTCATCAGGCTGCTTTGGTGTTATATTGTACTTGCGAAAAAAGTTTCACTATAAATAAAGTATGCAATCATTTTAAGAGAAAAATTTATGTGCGCATCATAAAAAATAAACTGTAGACTAAAGGTAGTTGAAATTTAACAAAGCAGTATTTATCTTCCCTAGTAAGTCTATGGTTGTATTTCTTCTTTGAGAATACTATGCCAAAAGATGAATCATCTTAATATCTTTATGCCTGATTGGCTTTTCTAATTATGCAGACATTTGTATTCAGTGTTGTCCTTCTTAAGAATTTTAAAAGCATTGTTAATAGAATAAAAGGAAGCTTTTATCTTTTCCAATATATCCTCCTCAAGGATTCTACATACTTAACATTTTCTAAACCCTTCTTGTTTTCCAGATTCTCAACTTGCTTTTTAGCAAATTTCGGTATGCTGTCCAAATACTGATAAGCAAGGCAATTTAATATTGTGAGATTCAGAAAGCTGTTTATTATCCAAGGTTGTATTTATCATATAGTTATGTGTTTAACACAACAAACTTAAGGCAAGCTTCCCATCCCACAATAAACTTAAAACCTAGAGAATACATCAAGCAGGAGGGGAGTGCTAAATAAAGTAAGACATTCAATTAGCAACTGTTTATTGCCTTTCATGGATACAACAGCATTATATAAAAGCAGTGAAAAAGGAGACTAAATTATGTTTGTATGCTTAAGTTTCTAACATTCTGCTCTGGTCTATTGGAATATGGACAGTGTTACATAGAACCGTGCATTTGGAACATAGATACAGATTTCCTAGTAATATTGCTGGCATGTATTCTGAAATCAGAATTACCATATTTTTCGTTAGTTTGAGAGAAATACTTGCACTGAATCCAGTGTGAGTCCTTTTGTAATTTTTTTCTGTCTATCCATTCATCTCTCTATCATCTATTTCTATTGTTTTTCGAGAGTGAGATCATACAGATATGCTGTTTTGTCCCTTGATTTTTCGTTTAATTTGATGTGAATCATCTGGCACATCAATGGATATTTCTCTGCATTGTCTTTTTGATACTAAACCAGGTCTGTTCTGCGGGTGGCGCAGTCAACCACTCACTGTGGTGACAGGTTTTGCAAAAGAGAGAGTTTACTCCCGAGGCAACCAAGCAAGGAGATGGGAGAACAGATCTCAAATCTGCTTCTCTGAAGATAGGGCTTAGGGATATTTAGGGTCAAGAAGTGGGGTCTAAAGTGTAGGGAAAGGTGATTGGCAGTAGGGAAAAATTAGCTAATGGGGTTCTGCACAAGCGTAATGGAGCCACGTGGCTCTTCACAGAACGCATGCTCAGAAGATGGCAGCGTTAGCGTGATCTGAGGCTGAAGTCTTTGGCCCTCTGGTGTCAAAAGGCCACTCTTCCAGATACCCATGTGGGTCCAGTTGAAGGGTTGGTGGTCTCAACTGGTTTGAACTGGACAAGAGCTGCCCTCTAGTTCCTGAAAAACAACTTTAAGCAACAGTTACTATAGTGACCGGCAGTAAGAGATGTTATCTATAGGGAGGCTAGTGGGAGTTTAGTTATGTATTGTTTGGCTCTGTGACTTTTAGCTACACAGGGTTTAAGATCAACTAGAAGTAAGTGATTAAAAGCAAGCAAGACAGGTTCGGTTTGGTGGACTCAATCAGGCTAGCCCTTGGTTTCATTTTCCTATTGTTTAAGACACTAGTATATGTATGTCCCCATTCTTTTTTTTAACCAGTCCTTTACTTATTTAGTTTTTTTTTTAAACAACACAGTAATGAACATCTTTTCTACTTAAGATAGATTCCTCAAGAGGAATTGACTATTCAAAAGAGATATAAAATCCACTGAATCCGTATCTATTTACATATAAATTTATATCTATAGTTATAGCAAAATTACCCTTTTGGAATGTGGTACATATCCTCTTCCGTCAGCATTTCAGAAGCATTCATTTGCCCCCAGATTGTGTTTTTAAATCTTTACCAAGCTGCTTGTTGAAAAAGTTTATGTCGTTTACTTTTTCGCCAATTTTCCTCGGTGATAATAGATTTTCTTTATACATTGTTAAAATTAGTTATAATTTTTTTAGTTATAATTGATTTGCTTTATATATTTTAGCGCTATAAAATTCAGCTAACAGAAATCCGTTACAATTAACACTCTGCCATTTAATGCTTTCTTTTCTCTAATTCTCCTTTTCCCTCTGTTAGTATTAATGTGGCTAAATTTTTCTTTGCATTTTCATGACACATTTGTCTTCATCCTTTAACTTTTAACTTTATCTATAACTCTATGTCAGATATATCTCTTTTAGTCAATATAGATTTTTGTCCTGTACTGCGTATTAAATAAACAAGTGACCTCATTTATTATATGCCAAGTATATTTTATAATTTGTCAGCCATTTTTATATTTTAATATTTCTTGATATTTTCTTTCATTTGCTATATTTCTTTTTTTGTAATTCATAAGCTATATAGCCTGTTTTATTTCCATAGATAGTTAGGGTTAAGACTATTAAGGACATACTTAAGTTTATATTTGTTGAATTATTAGAAGCGGTATCTTTTATTTCTCCTGTAAGATGTGGGAATTAGAATACTTAGGCTCTTCCCAACTTCCTCCCATTTCTTTCAGTTTTTGTACAGTGTATTATTGCTAAATGACTATTGCATTTTTCCCCTCATGTATCTTCTCAGCATAGAATCATAGTATGTGCATTCAGATCTTTGACCATACTCATTAAAATTATAGACTTAGTGTTATTTCTATTCAAATGATTTCATTGCTTGCCACTCATCCCCTAACTTTATGGCTTGCTTATACATGAATTCTGCATTTTGATTCTTTCTCTTTGCACCATCCCAGGGAAGTTTATTAGTAAGGGAGGATGGAGGATGCAGAATTTTGGACTGGTAAACATCCAAGAATGTCTTTCACTTGACTGAAATTGTTGGGTCAGACTCAACTGATTTTCTGATTTTCTGGGTACAGTGTTGGAGCTATTGACTTCCTGGTACTTGGCAGTGCAAGCAGCTCCCATTGAAGACGTCCCTATCCCACAGACCACCCTCACTCTCAGCCCTCACTGCTCCGGATTAGGGGAACTTTCTTATAATTTGACTAAGTGATCCTTGCATGGCCTAAGGGCAGCCTTTCTGTTTGTCACCTTTGCACCTTTGGAGAAGCTCACCTTCCTCAGGCCAAACCTCAGTTGCTTCAGGCCTCTGAGAGAATCTTCTTAGATTTTTCCTGTCCTCTATCCCCCATCGTTCCCAGTTAGGCAGAATTGGGTGAGGTTTTTGGGACTCCTTTTATTTACTCTGCACAATAGTGTACACCTTTCTAAAGAAGGATTGATATTAGCCTGCCCCTGATTCCTTCCTTCTTGCTGGTCCATATCTAGTAGTCATTTCTCAAAGTTTGTGATGCTGTATATCACTGGTAGCATTCTCTCAATTGCCATCTGTGGGCAGATAGAACCTCACTAAAATCTCGTCTTTCTCTGGTACGAAGGAATATTTGGAATATTTACCATATCTGGACATCTCAGTGTACCTTCTAATTTTACTGGTTATCACAATTTATTTTTAGTTATTTTAAATCTCGTGAAATGGAAAAAGCAAAGAAAGGAATTTAAACCGTCTTACTAAGGCAGCACAACATATTGTTATTAATACTTCTAGTGTTTTAGTGTAGAAAAGTCTGAAAATGTTGTTTGCTTTTAACCACCAGCAAGAAGGAGAGAGATTGGCTACATACAAAAGAAGTCAGCTATCTAAAAGATGTTTCCAAGGGATACACTAAGGTGGGGGTGGTCTTCCACATGTGAGGCAGCCCTCAGTTTCAGATCCAAAAAGGGGTCTCTGATTAAAGGAAGAAATGGGCTATAAGAAGAATGGGATGTTTTGGCTCCCCACACAATCCCTTTTCAATCTGCTAGAAATCAGAGCTTTCAAAAGATTCCTCACAGCTGCTGCTGAACTCAATGTCTGCTGACCAAGCAATTCTCCAAGTTAGGCTAAGTATGCAGCATCCTATGCTAAAGTGGAGTCAGACTCAGATTTTGAACCTCAGTAAGACTGAATCATAACATATTTGGGAATAAAATTTAGTATTCAGCTAAAGTCAATATCTGGCAAGTTAGAGAAAGAAAAACACCAACATCCTCTTGTTGAGTCTTCTGTTTTTGGCACTCCACAAATGGTGCAATACTGCCACCACCATGAGGATGGATGGAAAGGTCTATTTCCTTCCATAGCTGGAAAGATGAGTCACTTTGTCCCTCACCAGCAGTACGGGCATCACCTAGAAACTCATTTGAAACACAAATTCTTGGGCTCTACCCCATACCTTCTGAGTCAGACATTCTATGGTAGAGCCCAGTAATCTGTGTTTCAAGAAGTCCTGTAGGACTGCGGTCCCCAACCGCTGGGCTAGGGACGGGTACCGGTCTGTGGCCTGTTAGGAAACGGGCCCACAGCAGTAGGTGAGTGGTGGGCAGCGAGTGAAGCTTCATTTGTATTTACAGCCACTCCCGATCACTGCCATCACCACCTGAGCTCCACCTCCTGTCAGATCAGCAGCGGTATTAGATTCTCATAGGAGCATGAACCCTGCTGTAAAGTGCACATAGGAGGGATCTAGGTTGTGGGCTCCTTATGAGAATCTAATGCCTGATGATCTGAGGTGGAGCTGAGGCAGTGATGCTAGCACTGGGGAGCGGCTACAAATACAGATTATCATTAGCAGAGAGGTTTGACTGCACAATAAATGTAATGTGATTGAATCATCCCGGAACCATTCCCCCCAACCCTGTCTGTGGAAAAATTGTCTTCCATAAAACTGGTCCCTGGTCCCAAAAAGGTTGGGGACTGCTGCTGTAGGAGATTCCAAGGTGCACTAAAATTTGACAAACAATGGCCCATAGTATCAAATAAGAACCTTAACTGCCTACTTCCATTTAGGTAGATTTTCAAAAGGGTCTGCGCTAGGAATAACGGCAGGTCGAATGCACACCCACAACCCACCAGGTCTTTTATAGACATGAAGTCTGGTTGAAAAATGAGCATTAACAGTTTTTCTAAAGGAAGCATGCTGATTCCAATGCCCAGGGCTGTCTTGAGCTCAGACATTCCGTGTTTGGCCCCTTTCTTCTGGAGTTTCCTTAGCTCCAGAGCATTCTGGCAATTTGAACACAATCTTTGCTCTTGGCTGCCTCAGATTTCAGGATGGTTGGGGATGTCCCCACGGTTGTCCTTTGTGCATGTAGTAATCTGGCCAGGGTCCGTGAGTCAGTGGTCCACATTCTGATCATATCTGCCTGGAAAATCTGGTTTAATTGTTAAGGTATGCTAAGAATCAACCTCACTCCATGCCTCATCTTCTCTACCTTATTTTGTGTTGACATTTTTACATTTAAGTTAAAGTAAAGCAGAAGAGACCAAGTCCTGAACATATGTATTCTCCATGTGTACTTTTCTTAGATTTGGTTTTCAAATTCTGAAGCCTCTGCCAGGAAAGTAATGAGCAGTCCAGATAAGAAGGCACCTATGCCAAGTACATGTCTGCCACCACCCGTGTACGAGAGGGCTATAAATTTGATTAGAGAATTACAGATCACTTGAAGGCCGATATCTCACTTTCAGGAGATGGGAAATTAAAAGGGAAATTTAACAGAAAAGAGCATGTTTTTTATCTCTATGTCACCATCAATCATTATATTTTAGAGGTTAATGTTCAGAGGTTCTTGTGAATGAGGGAGAGAACTTAATGAGCAAAATTTGAGGAAAGTCTTCTGGTTAGGGAGGATGTTATTCTACTCCATTCTGCTCTCAGGAAAATGGCTTATCATCTTGATGCATTATAACTTATCCTCCTGTAACATCAACAGCCCAGAGTCACGCAATAGTGAGAGGGCCTACAGATGAATGCTAGAAAAAAAAATTTTAAAGGAATATACTAAAATAAGAAAGGAAATCTGGGTGCTATTGAAAATTTCCTCTTGGTAAAGCAGATCCTGGGAGGTAGAGTTGTGTCTGGGGAGCAGGGGATGCCGGGAGAGGATCTCAGAGACGGTGTCATGAGGCCAGAACCAGAGTCAGCCATTCACCAAAGGGGTGAACTGGAATGGAGAAAGCTCAAAGCAAACTGCGAGGTGGAAGTGGATTTGGAAAAGAGAGTGGGAGGAAGAACATCCCGAAGAGCTGAGGCTTAAGGAAGAGGGAGGCAAAGTTTCATAGGGCAGTAGTGACTTTTTCCAGGGAAAGAAAGGAGCCATTAAAATGCTGGGTGAATTCAGATAGATATCATTTGAATTAGAAAGTTATTCTGGGGACCACACATGTCGATTAACATGCAGGCCCCCGAGGGTGCGGAGAGTATCAGATCTGGTCTCTGACTTCGGGAAGCTTGCAAGGTCATTGTGGCTGTCGTGCAAATACACATCGGTCCCCTGCCAGACTACAGGCTCGGGGCTTGAGGTAGGGCTTTGCCTTCAAAGGTCTCTAATAAATTTTTGATGTTGGTGACAATTTTGACTTTTTTAAGACTTCAAAATTGAGTGAGTGACAATAAGTTGTTAGAATTTCCCTCAAAAAATAAATCTGGAGAAACAGACTGAAATCCTAAAATGGAAAATTAACATTTAGAGAGAAGCTTAGAAGTAACACGATGACTGTTGTCATGAAAGAGGCTTTGTGAATTAAAAGCAGACTTTGGAGGGGAAAGATAAGTTAATTTTCTAACCCTTTGAAGAAAATAGTTCAAAACTTCTTAAAAACCAAACTTGTTTAATGTGGTTGTCTGATCTAATTGACATTTATCATGATATACTATTTATTTTGCAGTGAAATAAAATACCATAATATTCTAAATAGCTGAATTAAATAGTAGTATATCATATTCTGAAGTTCTTTGTAGAGATTTTGGAACCCAGAAAGGGCAGAGCTCTCCCCACAGCTCCAAACAGCTGTTCGACATCTCCACATGGGTGTCCAACTGCCTCTCGACACCTCTACCTACATGTCTGAAATGCATTTTATTTATTTATTTATTTTAATTTTTGTTTTTTAGCTTAAAGATCTCAATTGGCATTACTGCGATTCTAGAATCAGGCAACACGTCATTCCATAAAGTAGAATATGGTCCCTAAAATGCATTTTAAACTTACCATGCCCCAAACTAAATTTCATTTCTCCACACCAAATTTCTCTCGGTTTTCCTTATCTTGGCAAGTAAATGACAGCATGATCAGTTGCTCGGCAAAAAAAATTGGCAACTCTTTTTTCCCTCTCTTTCTGTCACCTCCAAAGTCTAATTTATCTGACATGCTGTTGGCTCCAGCTACAGAATTTATCCAGAACCAGTCTACTTCCTACTCCCTCCACCACTGCTACCCTGCGCCAGCTACATTCAAGACTGGTACGATAGCCTCCCCAGGTGTCTCCAGGCTCTGTGCTTGCCCCTACAATCTGTCCTCACAGCAGGTTAGAGCAAAACTCTGATCATGGTGCTCCTCTGCTCCAAAACTCTCCAGTGCTCGCCATTGTCAGGGAAGGAGACTAGATAGTGCCTCATCAAATGTTCTACTTGATCTAGCCCCGGCGACCTCTCTGACAACATATACTCCTATTTTTCCCCTAGTTCAATCCACTTTAGTCATTGGCCTCAAAATACTTCTATTTGCTATTCCTGCTGCCTATTACGCTCTTTCCCGGTGGTCTAGGTTGTTTACTCTCTCACTTCTTCAAGTTTTGGTTCAAAGATTACCTTCAACGGAGGCCTTCCCTGGACACACTCTCTAGACTCACACACTACCCTTTGTCCAGACCCTCCCTGTGTTCCTTCCATCTTTACTTTTCCTTCCTTTAATTTTAACCAGATTTCTTATCAACACCTGATTCTAAATGTTTTGCTTGTTTGTTCATCATCACCAGTCAGCATAATGGAAGTGCTGTGAGGATGGGAATTTGGTCTGCTTCGTTCACTACTCCACGCCCAGCGCCTAGAACAGTGCGCTCTCCACAGACCCTCCTTATTCTGAGCTTTTGCTCTTCTGTTGCTGGATTATTGCAAAAGCTTGCCAAATACCCTCCTAGATTTCACCATTCCAGAGGCGAATATGTTTTGGCACAGATTTTTTTTTTTTTTTGAGACCGAGCCTCACTCTATTGCCCTGGGTAGAGTGCATCGGCATCAGCCTAGTTCACAGCAACCTTCAACTCCTGGGCTGAAATGATCCTCCTGCCTCAGCCTCCTCAGTAGCTGGGACTACAGGTGCACCACCACGCCTGGCTAATTTTTTCTATTTTTAGTTGTTTGGCCAATTTCTTTCAATTTTTAGTAGAGACGGGGTCTCTCTCTTGCTCAGGCCGGTCTCGAACTCCTGAGCTCAAATGACCTGCCCGCCTCGGCCTCCCAGAGTGCTAGGATTACAGGCATTAGCCTGTTTTGGATTTTTTTAAAAAGTATAAAAACAAAATGGCACAGATCACCCTCCCTATTCTCTCACTGTTTACACTATTCAAAACTCCCTCCTTACAGTGAATTTGGCCCTTGGTAGAGTGTTTTCATTGATTCTTTTGGACAGCACTTGGCTGCTGCTTGGCCCTGTTTCCTTGCTTTTACTTACAAAGTGAAACAGCAGGATCAGTTGTATCTCAAAACATCACGAAGCAAACAAAATTTTAACCACTCCTATTGCAACCAATCTCCTGGTTGAGCTCTGACCTCTTTTCTTTTAATTAATTCATCTTCCGTAAGTCTATTTTGTAAGACCCAGAGAATTTTCAACAACATTTATTTAACAAGTATTTATTGATCATGCACATGTGCCAGGTACTACGATAGGATCTGTGATAGGCATAATAATCGAAGTGAATAATCACAGTTTCATTGGCTTATTCACCATTAAGACTGAGGCAGCGGAAGGTGATTAATGACTTACAAACTTTGAGATGGAATTTGCTAATGTTTATAACAGCATTTTCTCTAGCCAGATCTCACTGGCCAGTATAAAATTAAATCTGATTCATTTATTTTAAACTCAAACACATTTACTGTCTTTATCAGCCCCACTATACCCCACTTCAAATACCCTCTGCCTCATCTCTTCTTGACAATTATTTCCATGCATTCTTCAAGCTGTGGCAACCAGCTTTGCCCAGGTGCAAGCTTCAGCATCTCACTTCATCCTGGTACCTTTTAGATCTTATTTCCTGCCCTGGGCTGGCCAGTGGGAATCTTTCAATACTAATGTAGGTGCAACTGAAAAAGTTCAGGGACATCAATGCCCAAAGTTCAGCCTTGATTAGGAGCCCATGGATAAATGCTTTATCTTTTCACCTTTCAAGTAGACACATTTCATAAGGATCGTCGGAGATTTGTGTGGGAGTGAGCAGCAGCCAGGTGTACAGGGGTTAGCTCAATAAAGCATCCTTGCATTGGCTTTCCTCCTTTCATATTTTACTTCCATGTCTGTCACTGCTGCCTCCCAGGTCACACCTGCTCACACATAAGCCTCTGTCTCATGCCCTGCATTAGAGTGAACAGGCTAAGAATTACTTAACCCTAAATATATGCAGAATGATTTGTATTGCTTTTTAAGGAAACATAATTATAACTATACTATAGTATTCTATACAAAATCCCCTATACATAGGCTAGGTCACATCTTTCTTTCTTTATCTCCAAGGTGAAATAATCATTAACAAATACCTTAGGAACTCTCTTTTATACTTTGCAATATACCAAGCTCCATCTAAGCTAGACTTTAATGACATGAAAATATGAAAAAACAAAATCCTTGCATTTAAGACACTTGCAGTGTGTTGACAAACACAGACATCTAAATAAACAACTAAAATATAGTAAAATAAGAGCTATGGTAAAGATTTGCATAGACACTAAGATTCCTGGAAGAAATGCTTTGGAAAAAAGGAGAATCTGGAATGAAAAGCTAGAAATAAGACAAATAGTAAAAGGAGGGGTAGATATATTCTGCTAGAGATAATAGCATTATGACACAGAGGTTTAATAACAAAATATATGCAAAAAAGTAAAAGTAGTTTGGAGTTTATGGAGTATAAAATCCATGGTGGAATATCCAAGAGATGAATTTTCAGACACAGGTAGGGGTTGTGCAATAGAGAACCTCAAATGACTTGGTAAGGAAACCGTAACTCATCTTGCAGGTAATGAGAAGCCAATAAAAATGGTAGTTATTAAATCCTTGTGAGTCAAGGAGTATTTTGAGAAACTGGTTAAAATTACTGTCTCTCCAAAAAAGATCACATCCACCCAAAACTCTTTATTCAGTTCACTGTGAATTATTGTGATTTCCCCAAAGCCTGTCCATGGACCCACTAATCATATTCATGTTAAGACCTTTTGCTCTGAAATATTTAAAGCACGAGAGTAATGTGGTTGGATTTGTGTTTTGAACATCCTTGTAGTCAAAAGGAAAATGGATTTTTTTTTTTTTTTGAGACAGGATCTCACTCTGTTGCCCAGGCTAGAGTGTAGTGGTGTTATCATAGCTCACTGCAGCCTCAAACTCCTGGGCTCAAGCTATCCTCCTGCCTCAGCCTCCCAAGTAGCTGGGACTACAGGCATACCACCATGTTCGGCTAAGGAAAATGGATTTTTTGAGGGAAAATTTCTAAGTATGGATATATTAATATGTGGGGAAACTACACAATAATCCAGGCAAATAAGATGAGCAGTGATACTATAGCAATAGTTTAAAGAAGTGGTGGATGAAAGAAATCTCTTTAGAAAGTATAATTAGCAAGACTGGAATGGATTGGCCATGTACAGTGAGAGGTAGAGTGATAATGAAAATGAGCTGGCATTTTACATGTTGCCTTTCAGGCACTTATGGTGTGTATCCAGGTAAAATGTCCATCAAGAATTTGGGTACATTAATCTTGAGCTGAGGATTCAAACTAAAAATTGGAAAAATTTCACGTATACTTTGTTAAAACTGTAAGAGTGGATGAGATGATTCAGAGAGACAGTGTAGAGTGAGAAAAGAAGGACCATGGATAGAACTGAAGGAAAAAATAATATTTGGGGGTCTACAAGAAAGCAAGCCTTCAAAGGAGACTGAGAAGACATGTTCACAGAGGTGGTCAGATATGCAGGAGAGAAGAGCCACAGAAGACAACCGTTGCCAACCTCAAGACTGAGTAGGTATTCATACAAGGTCAAATAAAGACAAAATCTGACAAGTTTTCTTTGCATATGGCAATTAGAAAGTCAGGCAGTCTCCGTGTAAGCAGTGTTCCACACAAATCAAATTAAAACAGCCTGACAGGGAATGAAAACTGGAAGTAAAGGCATTGAATGAAGAATATAGGAGTTTGGCTCATAGAATGAGCAAGAAAAGGCAACAGCTAGGTATTTTAGATAATTATGGGAGGGATTTTATTTTGGTGTCTTTTTTTTTTTAAGGCTGAAAGAGAAGTGAACTTTTTTATGGGCTCTGGGAAATGCTAGTGGAGAGGAACGGAATGAATTCTGGTGGTGGGTGGTGGTAGATAAAATAGATTGAGGTCCAAGAGGGAGGTGAGACAATGAGATCCTAGTTGCCAGTCTGATGGATGGTCTAAGCCCTGACATGGGAGATAGGGCCTCTCGCCCTCTCTGAATCAGAAAGGTGGTGAGTACGGGTCAGAGTGAAGATAATTCTGGAGCAGGTGTGTGAGGGTGAGTTGAAGATCTTTGCTCCTGATTACATAATTTTCCTGGGCGGCTTAGAAGAGAGGTGGTACTTTTGAAAAGACCTTAAAAGGAATGGAAGAAAGACAACCAAGAAGCCCAAGTTTAAAGCTGGAGACCACCGATTTGTACTAACTGATCCTAGAGTCATGATTTTCCCCTTGCTCAGCAGCCTACGTGCAGGAGAGAGGTGCGTTAATACAGGGCTGGGGGCTGGTTGGGCAGGAATGACAGGAGGACGGGATGCCAGGGAGCTGAGGAGACAGCGAGTCCTCACTGAGCAGGGACAGAACGGAAGCAGGAGAGCAGATTCTTGGAGGAAACCAGGGAAATAAAGGTTTATATTGGGCTGAAGACAAAGTGTTGGGAAAAGTGAGATTGTGAAAGAGCCTGAAGGAGGTGAATTTGTTGTCAGAGAACAGAACATTGGGTTTATAGATTTCTGACATGAAGTGGTTCTGCGTTGTCTGTCCTTGGGAAAGGCAGGTGAAACAGAAGGGAAGATCTCCAAATTTGAGGAATCTTGAGTTTAGATACATATGAATACAAAAATCACTCAGGATAATAGTGACACTTGAGTTAAAGAAGAAAACTTTGTGCCTGAGCGAAGACTGTACAGGCAGAGAGAAGAAAGGTTAATGTATATACTCCTGTGTTGTCTGAGGTCGAGGGGTCAGGCAGCCTCCATTGGGGAGGGGGCCCTGCAGTCTAAGAGGTGAAAAGGAATGCAATATTCTAAGAGGAGAAAAGAGTTTTAGTTTTGACAAAACATTCTGTTTAGGGGCTTCGAAAATAAAAGAAAGTTTGTTTAATATGGAAGAGGAAATTTAGAAAGCTGAGGGAACCCTATAAAGATATACAACCATTATGACTCAGAATAATTAAAAATAAAAAAATTTTAAAAATTAAAAAAAAGGAAGGTAAGAGAAAAGGTTTGGGAGTGTTAGTAAATAAACTCTTGTGGTTAAAAGAAAAAAAATTGAACTTCTATTAAGACTGGGTTTCCCGGACCTGCCCACACGCCTGTTGTTAGCACAGTGCCTATTAACCTCTTACAGAAGTGGAGCTGTGGGCATCACTCTTGGGAGACCCTGGCAGAGCACTCAGACAGCAGGGCTGTGAAGCATTCCACAGTGGAATTGGTGCCAAGTCACGGTAGACTTGACTCTTAAGGTATCTGAAGAGCAGTGTTTGGACAAAGATGAGCCAGCTTCAGGGCCACCCAATTTGTTGGGTGTTTACTCACAGCCACTTGTCTCTTCAGCTCAGCTGGATTGAAACTCTGTGGAATCAGGGACAGTTACAATTTCTTTGCATCTCTACAACACTTGGCTTATTGTTGCGCATATTTAAAAAAAACGACAGCATCATTTTTATGTCTTGTTCTTTCTGTCTTTGTTGGAGATTTATTTTCCTTTTAGAGTTTCAACTTAATATTAAATACCCAAATGTGTTGGGGCTCATTGTGAATTTTTAATAATAATTTTTATTTACAACATTCAATATCTCATGTACCTCTATACTCCCTCTCTTTGATAATTTTGACAGGATGGCCCTGCACAAAGAGAGCTCAAAAAAGAATATTTGATAAAGCAGCTCTCCTAATTGAAATGAATAAAATGAAGAAATAGTAGGGAAGATTTGAGAAATATGTAGGTAACTTATTTATTTAAAAGTGGTGCTTTTTTCAAAGTAAAATTTTAAAAAATTAAAAATATGAAACCATACATAGCTGACCCCAAAGTGTTACAACTATCAGGTAATTATTTTTGAGAATTCTTTAATTATTTTATACAATACAGTAAACATGATTTATGTATCAAAGGTAATATGCAGGTATAAATGTATAATATGTACAGAGACGTGCAGAATTTAATATTATAAAAATTAAAATACAGGTATAATTTACAATATTTATAATTATACACAAGATAAGGAGAGAGATACATATATGCTTGAAACTGCAAAAATTGAAAGAAAATTATGTGATTCTGCTGTGCTACATAAAAGCAAAGATATACAATTATCGAGAATAATAACATGAACACAGTACAGTTATGAATTGTATTTTTAAAAATTTTAATGTTATAGGTCATGCATTTAATGATATTCTTCTATGAGGACACTGTCATTAGCTAAGTAGAAGAAAAAAGTAAGGACACTGGTAGAAACTTCTAGTCTCCGGCTTGTTTGATATGCTGTCCTTCAGCATTAGCAGAGCTGTATTTATGTTGCTATTCTTAAATCAAGTTCCAAAATGTATTGCTGCACTCTACCTCCTTTGATAATGTGGTTTCGGAGTGTCATATAAACCCAGGTGTGAATCGGATAGTGCCAGCTCACTTTTCTCACTGTAGAAGTGAGCATACGAAAACTCAGAAATATACTGTTGTCAAAGTACCTACACAATCGTCCTCTCCTGAAAAAGACCCACTGTCTATGAGAACCCTAGGAAGTCACACACATTACAGATCTTCACGTCCACTGTAGAAATTTATCTTGACTCACAGGCCTTTATGCACAGGTAGGTTGATTTGGAGAACTGTGTGTGACAAACCTCTGTGGAATCATGAAAACCCTGTCATGACTCTTGGACTCAAAAGTTGGGGAGCACGCTGTATCGGACTCTTGTTTTCCTTCCACTGGATTCTCCTTTGTAGTTTCAGTGAAAACATTTGCTTACGAACCTCTCTCTGATCAGGCTGAGAAGAAAAGCAGACCCTACATAGACTAATCTTGCCATGTATTTAAGAGGAAATACAGAAGACTTTTCCTTAAAGGTTAGAAAAGCAAAAATCCTGTATTAAAATGGCTTTAGTAAATGTTTATTTCTACTTTGAAGAAGCATATCTGATTTTGGAGTTTAGAAGTTCACAGTCGTGTCCCCGATAGCGTGTAGTTCATATTTCACAATTTAACGTTATCAGAGGCTTCAATGACCATTTTTAATTATTTAGGCTTCAAGGAGATAACCTGGCAGAAAGGACAGAAGAGACATTACAAATACTTCATTCTCCAGATGAAACAATCCCAGATTCTTTGGGTAAGTTTTAAATCCAACAATATTTACTGCAGTTTTAGTGGCATGTAAAGATTAAAAAAAAAGCAAGAAAGAAACTAAAGCAAACATCTTCCCCTGCACCAAATCACCGTAGCTGCAGGTCCCACGTCCACCACCAGCACATTCTTTCAGGCTGTTTGTGTCAAGAGGTTAAGGGCAAAGGAGAAAGGGAAGAGAGAAATGTGGATTCCGAGGAGCAGTGTCTTAGTGCCCGTCCTATTTAAGGTCCAAACAGGTCAACTATATGCAGGCTACCCCACAAATTATGTCACTAATTCCAACTTGTTTCCAGAACTCCACATTGCCTGCTGGCTCTCCAGAAAATGGAGCTCATTATCTGCCCCTCGAAACCTGCTCTATCTCCTACTCTCATTCTCACGTCATTGATCCATTCATTCTTCTTGGGCAGAAAAATCAACATCATACTTGACAACATCATACTCCCTCTCCCCCACCCTATGTTAAATTGGTCTCTAATCATGTCCGTGCCACTTCAGAATTTCCTCTTTAAGCCAGCTGAGTCTTCATTTGCCCTGATATGGCCTAGTCTATGCTTTTCTCCTCTTCATCTAGTGCTGTGGTCCCCAACCCCTAGGCCATGGACTGGTATCAGTCTATGGCCTGTTAGGAGCTGGGCTGCACAGCAGGGAGTGAGCGGCCAGTGAGCGACTGAAGCTTCATCTATATTTACAGCTGTTCCCCATCACTCACATCACTGCCTGAGCTCTACCTTCTGTCAGATCAGTGGCAGCATTAGATTCTCACAGGAGCGCAAACTCTACTGTAAACTGCGCATGGGAGGGATCTAGGTTGCAGCTCCTTATGAGAATCTAATGCCTGATGATCTGAGGTGGAGCTGAGGTGGTGATGCCAGGGCTGGGGAGCGGCTGCAAATACAGATTATCATTAGCAGAGAGGTTTGACTGCACAATAAATGTAATGTGCTTGAATCATCCTGAAATCATCCCCTCCCCACCCCTGGTCCATGGAAAAATTGTCTTCCATGAAATCAGTCCCTAGTACGACTTTCTTTGCTCTCCTTGCACTATCTCACCTCTCTTTAGCTTGTTATCTATCTTTTATTCCATCCCCATTTTCTATAGGACGAAATTCAAACTCCTTAACTTGGCATACAAAGTTAATGTCAGAGCACTTCAAAATGTTTTTTGACTCAATAAATAAGTACAGGTAATGCTACTCCCGTGACACCTAAGGTACATCACGGCTTCATCAGTAGGTGTTCTAGCAGCATGCAGTCAGCATATCCGATCAGGTTAGTTAGAAAATAAACTATAGGAAAATATTCTCCTTATACCTTGGTAGAGAAAACCATCTTAAAGAAGATACCAAAATTCCTGATCATAAAAGAAATAATTGAAAATTCAACTATAGAAAATTAAGAACTCCTGTTCATCAAAAGATGCCAGAAGAAAAGCCACAAAATGAGAGAAGAGATTTGCAAGATATTTGCCACTCATCAAAGACTAATATTCAGAATACCTATAATTTAATAAATAAAAAATCAACACACCAATAGAAAAATAAACAACAGTTATGAATAGACATTTTACAGAGAGAAAACACAAAAGGCCAATAAGCATATGAAAAATGTTTACACTATGCTAGTCATCAGAGAAAAGCAAATTCAGACCATGGAGAGAGACTGTTTTACAACCTTTTGGTTGGCTTTTAAAAAGCTGACAGAACTAAGTACTGGTGAAAACATAGGTGAAAAGAAACAAACTTATACACTGCAGCTGGGATATAAACAATTTTGGAAAACAATTTTTCATTATCTTAAAATATTCAGCATTTATATAATCTAAAACCTAGAAACTCCATTTCTGGGTAAATATCTTAGAGAAACAAGTCCCATGTTCCACAAAATCTGAACAACCCTTGTTAGTATGTTCATGGGCAGGGAATTGGATAAATTGTGGAATTGTTACACTGTAGAAAACTGAATGCATTTCAGCTACACACATGGGACAGATAAAAATCAGTGGCATGCTGGTAAATGTTTAACAACTGTTTCCCCTTAAAAAGGAAGCCCTGATTTGTAGAGATTCATCATTTCCATGGTATAAATACTCCCACTGTGGCTGATTTCAAGGAACCAAGATAACATGGCAGTTCATTCTCCCAGTGTGGTGTATGAGCAAGTTCTGCTCACCACTGAATGCGTCCTAAAGCATAATGCTGATTGAACAAAAGCAAATTATAGATGCCATTTTTATAAAGCTCAAAACAAGAAAATCTAAATAATATGTTCTTTAGGAAAACATACATAAGTTATAAAACTATATTTAAAGAAGGGAATATAGACTCCAAATAGGGGTTATTCTCAGGGGCTAGGGGTAAGGTGGTAGGAAGGAGCCCATAAGTATATGAAGGTTATTGGAAATACTCTAATTCTTAAGTTAAGTGGGGAAGTCTGGGGTGTTTATTTATCGTTGTACTTTGTAACTTAAATATACTCTATATTATATTTATATATGAGATAGATTTTTATATGTCTTGTATTTATATATTTTTATATATACTTTTTTATATGTCAAATATTATCTAATAACCATTAAAATTAAGTGCTATGGGAACATAAACCAATGCCAGTGTAGCGTAATATAAAGAAATGATAATTGTTTATACATACGCAAATCTATCACAGCACTGATGATATGGCACATTCTTATGATAGACTTTTAACCCTGACAATGAATGTTGAACAATGCACGAATAGCAGCATGAAGGCCCCAGGCTGGCCATTCTTTGACATTTGCTTAGCATCTGGAGTCAACCTGGTTTGTCCTCCCAGATATTCTTGCATGTGTACCTTGACTTAGGCCATTCTTCCCTGACTAGTAACAAGTTCTTTTTCTTCCCTTCTGCCTATGCAGATCCTCTGCTCTAAGATCATGTAAAGTCTCCCTTATGTCTAGCCCGCAGGAATGTTTCCTTTCTCTCAGCCCCTAATTATTTTTGAATTGCCTCTTATGTGTTTGTTCTTCTCACTTCAATTGGAGTATATGCCTCTTGAAGTTTTCTTGTGTTTCCCATCATGCCCAATACAAACCAGACACACAACAGATACTATATAATTACTTGACCATTAATTTTTAAAATTATATCAAGACTACTCCAATTCACCAAGCTTTACATATATATCCTTCAGCAATTACATTTACATAATTCCTGAGAATTGTAGGGATTTAAATTTCTTGGGAAATTATACAATATGTCAGTAATATGTTGTTGATTATACTCGTGGGTCCACTGGCAAAATTATATTGATTAAGTTTAAGCTCTTTTCTTGAAATGCTTATATCCTACATTCTTTACATTCAAATATTAGTATACCTAATCAACAAATTCCACAATATGAGTTTCTGATTTAGTATATTTTTTCTACTTAAGTTAGTCAAATCACTAGATCCAATAATTGACTATTATTGGCATTATCCAAAAGCACTAATGTGATTTTTATGTCAACCGGGCATCCACATTGAACTTGGTTCAACAAACAGAAATATTTCTATAAGTAGGTATAATTTTGTGCATTAAAAACCTGTTGTGACACAAGCCGCAAAGGTAAAAATAATGGCAGGAAGTAGTTGAATGAAGCTAAACATTGCGATAAAAGCTACAGATTTCCAGGTTTCTACCAGCATGCCCAGTCAACCACAGGGGCAAAATTCCTAGTCAAGTGCTGACAAAGACTGTTAGATTTTTGACAAAATTGCCTTATCTTTCCATATTTCAATTTCTTCTTCTCTGAAATGAGATGGTAAACTGTAATATTTGCCAAATTTACGGACTCATTTCCCACCCACCCATATGTGATTTTAAAAAGCCCAAAGAAATAATCACTTGTATTTTGAAAATCATGTATACTTGTAAAAGAAATCGCTCTGGAGCAGACAGAGCAAAATAGTGTGCACATATGCACCCACCAATTATTGTTGGTAAGCAATGTGCTCAGCACACAAAAAATGGAGTTTACCCCTCCGAGCTTTAAACACTAAGGTTTTATTTTCATGGTGTCTATTGTCCCTACTAGCTTGTTAGATTGATATCCTATTATTAGATATGGACTATTTAGCAGGATCCATTCAATTTAATAACTTTCAAAGCTGGTCAGATATGTAAATGCTCAAATATTCTAACAGCACTTCATAGTTGTCTCTTTATGCAAAGTTAAGTAGACAGTACAATATTATAGATCTCACTGGATATGGCACCAATAACCAGAAAGAATTCAACCAAAACAAGAACAGAACAGAATGTAAACTAGGAAAAGTTACCAATACTTTCTCTTTATATTAATAAATGTTCTTTTTGTTAAAAATTAATATTGTACTAAAAATGTAAATTTACAAAATTTATTTCAAGTAAATCCATGAAAGAAAAGAGTCATACAAAATTATCTTTTTCAACTTGTTTTAAGAGCATCTATTAATAGCAGAGCCTGGGCTAGAGTGCCATGGCCTCAGCCTAACTCACAACAACCTCAAACTCCTAGGCTCACACAATCCTCCTGCCTCAGCCTCCTGAGTAGCTGAGATTACAGGCGCATGCCACCAAGCCTGTCTAATTTTTCTATTTTTACTAGAAATGGGGTCTTGCTCTTGCTCAGGCTAATCTCAAACTCCTGAGCTCAAGCCGTCCTCCAGCCTTGGCCTCCCGGAGTGCTAGGATTACAGGCGTGAGCCACTGTGCCCATCCTTCTCAAATATTAATAAATGTAAGAAATTGATTTTAAAGGCCAGGTGCGGTGGCTCACGCCTGTAATCCTAGCTCTCTGGGAGGCCGAGGCGGGCGGATTGTTTGAGCTCAGGAGTTCGAAACCAGCCCGAGCAAGAGCGAGACCCCGTCTCTACTAAAAATAGAAAGAAATTAATTGGACAACTAA